>JZKD02S2058260.1:26002-38916 GCA_000966675.3 Picea glauca
CAGTGATCTTGTTCTTATGTTGTTATTATCTATTGAAATGCAAAGAACTATAATAATGGCATAAACATTAACAAATTGTACAACAAATTACCATGGGTGTTGCGTGCTTTGTGAGTTCTAGAAATTATTGAGGTTACACGTAATCATTTGGCTACGCATCATTTGCATAAATAAATAGATATATAATTAATAATCTGCCATCTCCACGACCATGTAATCATTTGGATGAATAAATAGATATACAACTAATAATCTGCCATTTCCACGGCCACATAATCATTTGGATAAATAATTAGATATACAACTAATAATCAAATGATTTCAAGTTTTTGGGCCTTATCTAATGATTTTGCAACAGCTACATGTATTGGTCTTGAAACAGCGGCAGGTATTTGCTGCCCACCAACCTTGTTATCATTTATGGTCTTGTTAGCTATCTTATTGTATGATATTTCCATTGTTATTTATATAATATATAAAATAATTATATCATGTATTCGTTATTTTTTATTTTTTATTATATAAATAAATTAGTTATATAATATATTTTTTACTTGTATACAATAAATATAATATTTTTTTAATGGTTTTATATATATATAAGTTTGACCTGACCCATAAATGTTAAGTGTACAACTTAGAAAATTTGATGTTTCCAGAGAAAAAGTGGACAACTTCACGAATTTGGCATGAATAAACTTTCAACCATAAAACATCCACCAAATACGGAAAACAAAAGCAAGAAGCCCCAAGTAGTAAAAGTTGGTAGTTTTCATTACTTTTTCCTCCCCGCTCATTAATATATATTTTGAAAACTATGGACTCTCCTTTGTTTTCGAAGGAAACTGATTTTACCTAGTCACGTAGCATTGCGAAATTGAAATAAAGTGGTGAGATACCTGCAGCTGGAATCCCAAAAGCGTTATTTCATCCAGAAGTTGCACCAAAAGAAGAGGTTCATGTAAGAAAAGAATACCATGGCGGACTTGGCACAACAAACGATGTCTTTGTCAGATATAGTAAAAATAATGGCACAAAAATCATACATGGCACTCGAGGAAGTCATGAACCAGAAGTCATGAAGTAAAGATTCCCCGAATGGTAACCTCCTCACAACTTTTGACGTGAACCAGATGTTGTTCACCGATCATGTTCTTAGATCGATGGCTCAATCTATCTTCGATGCTGCTCTTCTGGCTTATCTCAACGCGGTGACTTTGACCCTCGTCCTTCCTCTGAACACTTCCAAGCCTTTATCCCTCCTGAGCTTGATTCCTTTTCCTATTTTCCATCGACGTTGTTGTTCTTGCCATCAATGACAAGAAAACACTTTCTTGTAAATCATGCCAACAATAAACTGCATGCGTAGCTAGAGGATTAATAGGACAAGACCTATCTCCAGTCATAGTCAACATGAATTCACCTGCCTCTATTCTTCTTAACTCTGGGAGGAAATAAGATTTGTGATAGAGATCATCCCAGGGTCTGTCCAGACCAGTCAATGCCTCTAAAATTGCCTCATATGGCAAGACCAAGTCTAAAGAATTGGTAGTGGCGAGGGAAACTTGAGCCCAGATAGGCTCAAGAACTAGATCTAACTTATGTACGAGAGTTGGATCAGGATCGGCTAAAGCTTGCTGGACAATGTTGTACGCAAATTTTGTCATGGAAAAGGGCATGGCCATGCTAGGATGCCTTGTCCCTTCCATCGAAGTCGATGGGGAAGGAAGAGTACACAGATCGTTAAAGTAAGTTGTACAGAATGGTGACACTTGAAAATTTTCAGCCCTAGGCTGGTCGAGGACAGTCGATATAAGCTTGACATCGCCAAAAGGAGGTGGGTCATTGAAAGTAACCATAAGAGGTGGGCACAAACCAACCCCCATGTTGACGACGTTGGGCTAATGGTTATCAATCATCGGGACCGTGGATGCCCCCGATGAAGGGTCAGGCCGAGAGAAGGACAATTGGTCAATGATTACGATTCAACACTCATGTGGAAACAATAAGAGTCAAAGAATTGTGGCAACCACCACATGCATTGCATATGTCCAACTCCTTCCTAACAATAGGTTGTAGTCGAGAGGCACATTGACCACTTCAACTTTGACGCACAAGGTATTCCCTCCTAACTGCACGGGGAAAGAAGGGATGATTACATGTGGTCTAAAAGAATGACCATCGAAAGCAATAAGTAGAGTAGGTGACCGAGACAAAACAGGTTGGCAAATGGCCTTCCAACATGCCAATGGCATCATGCATGTCGAGGCGCCCTCATCAACCACCGTATGGAAAATATTTTGAGTAAAATATTTTGTGGGATGAGCCACTACTATCTGAAATGTAACGTGGTAAGGGAGACGAGGTTTCAAGTTGGTCATATCAAGCATGATCGTTCCCAGATTATAGGTCTCAGCAGATCCCAAAGAGGACAATAGAGCCTTTCTCTACGAGGGGAAGCTCTAGAGGAACTCCAAAGCAGACATCACGCAAGGGGTTTGAGACAAATCCTCCACCACAGAGTAATTTTGGGTGACGCTCGCATTCGAATTATGCAAAGCTTTCTTGAACACCACTTTAGGGATACGTGTCATTGTTTTGCCCATTGTCTTCTTGATATGCAGAGGAATAGACGGGTTTACGTCTTCCTTACCCTTTTCAAAAGTTTACGGCATTCCATAATAGTGTGCCCTAGTTGCTATATAAGTGTCACCTTTCATCATATAAACGTTCGCAGATGAGGGTTTACTAGAAGATGAAGGGGGTCCCTGACTGCCCCCATCCGCGCTCGTAGAGGCTTGAGTCAAATTTTTCCCATGTGGAAATGGGTTCGTTAACACAATGGGTTCATTAACACAACAGGCTACTACTGCACCAATAACTTATGGGCCTTCGCAAGGCGAGGGCACATGTGACTCAAATAGTCTTTCATGCAAAGGTTAAAAAGATACTTCAACTTTCTTTTCTCTGTGTTTCCCCTGCCAACATTGTTGGTGGGTTTCTTGTCCCCCTTACCCTTCTTGTTTCGTTGTTTTTTCTTTCCGTTAGGCTGTTGGTTGGCCTTTAGGTTCATCGACTACACACTATGTATGTCTGACGTTTGGGTAGGGGGAGCAGCCGAACAAGAGGTTTGGCTGGCCGTTGTCTACTATATTGACAATAGTTGCAATTGATTTGACAATTGATCAGTGGGATTTTCTTGTGTTGAACCAACTATACCATCAACATGTGGTCTAGACTTATGTCTGGCCTTGTTAAGGATGGACTATGGCGCATATGGAAAAACCTCATAGAGTAAACCAGACTGAGAGTATATAAGTTCAAGCTATTGATATCTTATCATCGACTCTTCCTCTGAAAACACTCCCAATGTTACGACGTCCTTGGATAACTGAGGTACCAAAGACTTAAGGAACCACTCCAGCAGGAAATTCAGTGGGACCAGTACTTTTATCAAACTCTTCTGATGTCGCCATTCTCGGATGTGATCCGAGATATGATTGGCCTTTGTTTTCTCAAAATTGGCCAGCAATTCGGTGCCGACATCATATATCATAGGTAGTTGGCAATGGTTTAGGAAAACCATTGCCAAATCGCTAAAGAAAGAGTATTGTGAGCGGTCGAGCTCAATGTACCATTTCGCAACACTCCCAATGAGGGTTCATTGAAACAGATGCAACTATAAGGAGTCGTCTCGTAGTGAGTTCGACAAGCACCATAGGTGAAAAGTGGTCACGTGATCGCCTGGATCTTCGTTAAGCTTGCCTTCGAACTTCGTAATGTCTGAGGGAAACTTCATTGGCATGGGAGTCGAATGTGGATTGTGACAAATGGGGTCATTTAACAACCTTGACAAGTCTGACAAATGTAATGTCGCCAAAAATGGTAGTTTGGGTTGTTGACTATGTACAGGAAGAAAGGAGCCTGGAGTTTGAATGGCACCAGGTTGCCAGGAAAAGTTAGGTTGTTGACCAGGGTTTTGGTAAATACCATGGTCTTGGTCAGCGTATGTATATTGTGTTTGTTGGGAAATCATCGGCTGACTCCTGTAATTGGATGTTGAGGGCTGAGCAGGGATTGCTCCATGTGTCGTGTTCCAAAGATTTTGGAAAGGGTTTCCCCCTGCCGATCCGACGGGCATAGGTATTGAGTCTTGCCCGAGGTTCCATTGACCATGGAAAGGGTTTCCCCTGGTTGGCTTCCCTGAAGAGGGAACTTCTCCCTACCACAGATTCCAAAGTCCTTGTGAGGAGAAGACTTCTGTGTTTTTCACTTGTGTAGGAATGATACGCTGCTTAGAAATTTGTTGTCCAAAACCAGGGTTTCCCCGGACGAGACGGAAGCTAACGAGAAAGTGTTATTTCCAAATGCGTCAAATAAAGAGAACGACATTGAACCCACCAGCATGGTGTAGGAAGAAGGTCCTAGACTGCCTGCTCTGAACAAGATGTAGTTTATATTCAGCCCAACGGGTTGTTGGGGAGCACCGTTGAGCGAAGGGGATGAAGGGGGTATATGACCCCCACCGTAAGGGAAAGCATTATAGGGGGCTGAGGTGCCCCCCATGGACCCTTGTGAAGGAGCATTTGAGCTCCTTGCCCCCAGACCCATGGTCTATAGGGTGGAGTAGGTGAGGACGAAGTTTGTATCAAAGTCAGACATTTCGTATGAAAACGGAGGTCCCATCGCACTCTATGTAAATGGAGCAGTGATCACCGCCATAGACGGAATCAGACCGTTGCCCGAAGTAGAGGTGGTTGAGACCATTGTGGTCTGGACCGTCGAAGGTGAGTTCAGAGGCAGAACACCTCCTGTAGTGGCAGTCATTGAGGGAGTGTGAGGAATCCCTGACGAAGCAGCAACATTTTCTTCCATAGCTACTTGAAAAACTATCTGACGCTCGTGATGTGTTACCCTTGGAGGGGAATCCTATATCAAAAGTGGCGCAGACAAGTCATTGATCGGAGGGTTTAACGGAACAAGAGCTTCCGCTCCAAGTTTAGAAATAGTCAGTTCCTCCAGATTCAAGTGCTCTCCTCTCGGGAAAGGCTCGGGCATATTTTCCTGCAACCCGATCACCTCAAATGACCCTTGCTGGTCAAGTCTTTGTCGTAACGATGGTGGTGGTGGCTCCAATGTAACTGGCGGCACACCCAGAAGCCTTCGCGACCAGTGGAGCTCTTGATCTTCCACTTTGTGAGAAGATCGATGATACAGTAAGGATTTTACTAACGTTGAAAACCAAGCACACACTAGAAAAGTTCTTACAAGACAAAAAAAGCAAAACACTATCTAGTTGGAAGAACATTTATGCTAGCCAACACTAGAGCAACTTACCAGTGCAAGTGAAACTTGAACACGAAAAAACCCTCTGGGTATACTCTGCAAAGAATGGCCCGACATCTGCCCTAGGTACCACGATATACCCTCGCAGTCACCTATGTAATTCCCTAAAATAAAGGCAACTAAGTTTCCATCTCGTGAACAGTCACCAGGCGGGTACAGTCGATAATCGGGTGGACCACAATGAGCAGGGTAACAAATCCCAAAACCTACCAAGGGTATCTGAAGCAAGTGGTCTGGAATACAACTAAGGATCCCGAACGAATTTGGGGTCCACGAAGCTCCATAGGCAAATGCAACCACCAGTATCCCACAACAAGTCCTCAATATGTGTTCCCCACTATGCTTGGTCCGACTTTGGAGGGGTTATCTCTGTTGCCTTTCTGCACGTGACCTCATGTTTATCCCCTGTGTTAGAGGGGGGGGGGGTAGATAAATTTCACGTTTACTGTACTTTTTACACTCCCTAGCACTGACTCCAATGTTTGTTTATAAGCCTTGAAGAGTTTCCTCTCCAACCTAATTCAAGGCTCTAGCCTAGACTAGTTGATTAACCCTACAAACATAAAGTCTAGTTGATTTTAAATTAGAGATAATTTTAGATGGCTTGTTTTAAGTCAAGGAAACGATAATGAAATTAGTGGTGTGTTTTAAGAGACGAAAAAAAGGAGAAGTAAACGAAACTGAAAGTAAAATTACTTCTAGTTAACAATAAAGATTTGCAACTAAGTCTTTAACCAACTTTTTGTAACTAACTTTTTCTAAGATCTTTTAAAGGAAAACCTAAAATGAAATTTCGCTCGACTACGAGCTACTTAATGTTCTAATCAATCAATAAAGAACTTAAGAAAAGAACTCTTTCTTCTAACAAGCAAAGTAACTAACCCAACTACTTAACCAAACAAAGAAACAAAAATATTTTTCTATTATTTTTTTTTTATGCTTCAAACAAGAAACTTGAAATAAATTCTTTTTCTTTTTCTTTAAAGCAAGCCAACGGGGAAAAAGTGAAAAACAAGACAAGACCGAAAATTGACCTCTGGCCCACTGTGGATCGCAGGGAGTTAGTAAACACACCTAACAGGTTGATCAACAAAACTCGAAGACTTGCCTAAAACCCTTTCGAACTAAACACAAGAAATCTTTGAAAAGATAACCAAACTAACATCAAACTTGGGCTTCGACTGTAAAAACAAAGACACTGTACTTAATCAAGAAACCCTGAGAAGTGGGACTTCAATCAGGGAAGAGGTTCACTGCCTCTTCTTAAATAAAATATTTCTTGACACAGGCAAGTTGTTGATGCTTCAACGACCTGCGTACGTACGCAGGCTATCCAAAATTAGGCCGCGTATGTACACGTGCTGACCCACAGTAGGTCGCGTAGACCTTTGTAACTTCTCAAAAAGAAAACAAACAGGTAGACTGACAAGGCAAGGAGAACTGGTATGACACGAACATGTGACCAGAATCCCTTAAAGACTCAGTAGACTCAAAAAAGAAACTCAAAAGGTGAAAACAATTCAAATACCCAAAACAAATTCCCCTAAAACCCTAGAGATTTCCCCAGTATGGTCGCAAGTTCTGCTATAGCGGGAAAGCCCCCCTGTGGACAGTACTAGGGTTGAACATGTAGGTAGATCTAACCGTCTAAAAGTCTCCTACCTTTCTAACTACCCCGAATATACTCCAAATTCATACATGAAAGAAAAAGTGAAAAGATCAGGTAACTTTACCTTTTACTCTGTGTCCAGTGTCGATCCTCTCGCGTTTGATAGCTCCACTGACTACAAGCCTCCTCCCAAGGCTGAGCTGCATTCAAAAACAGATAAACAGGAAAGTACAAACATGCATCTCATATATAAATCATGGGTTAGATGTTAGAATGAAACATAAATTGAATACAAACATTTGACACGTCATATTTCAGGACAGGAAAATTATTTATTTTATTGATATCACAATGTTTACTTACAACAAGGTCGACGACTACTCCACGAACCTGGTCCGGGCTCCTCTTCACCAAGCTCCAACTGCGCCTCTACGTATCTTTCTCCTCTCACACTTATTCTAGGGAAATGGAATAGGATTATGATGGAGGAGAAAGGGAAAAATGAGAAATTTTGATGCAAATCTCACAAGGTGGTTGTAATTCTTGGGGCAAGGAGGGGATGTGAAACGGGCAGAGTTTCACTGTTCTTATGTTTATGTCATGAATGAGACCCCAACACCTCCTTTTATATGACAAAAGGATGTTTATTCGGTTGGGTGATGGGCTATAGGCGGTGGATCAGTTGGGAAACTACCTAATAGCCCGTAATTTCAATGAATTCCTTGCAACTTTTGGGAGTATACGCGGGTTGTAATGGTGCAACTAGCGTACGTACGCGGGTTGTAGTGATGCAACAAGAATGTGTATGTGGGAAATAGTGGTGCAGGGTGTGTACATATTCAAAAATAGTGTTTTTAAGAAGAGTTGCTCAGTAATGGCTTGGCAAAAATAGCAAGTAATAGGGCCAAATGGCAGGTTTGTATGTATGAAGCAAATTAAGGTTATAACACTTTCCACTATTAAATCCAAATCCTTTGAAAAATAATTATTAAACTATTATTATAGTAATTGAATAATAATAAAATAATAGAAATAAAATAATAATTAAATAATAATAATAAATGTAATCTATAGTAAATGTAATAATAAAATAATAATATTATTAGTAGTAATAATAATAATAATAATAAATGTAATGTAATAATAATAAGAATGTAATAATGTAATAATAATAATAATAAATAATAATAATAATAATAATATTAAATGTAATAATAATAAATGTAATAGACTTTGGTCGTGTCGTTCATATGTTCAAGAGAAGTTCACACAAGCCCTCTATTGAGTCGGCTATCTGCAGTTGTCCATTCTTACTATGTCGGCCTTCCCTGTGTCTGTTTCGACTCGTATTCATACTTTGCCTCATCCTCAAAATCTGTTACTTATTTCATGTCATTCATGGGGGATACATTAAGGCCCTCCTGTGACGAGTCTTATTCGGTCGACTCCAACCCATTATCTGGAAATGAGACTTAGAAATCATTTAGTACCTTAGAGCCTGCATGCCTTAATGGCAGGTCTCTCTGCTTTCGACGGGGGGTTCACATCATTGATCCCTGATCGAGAGATTCCTCCGAGGGCTCAACTTCGACTCATTCATTCGCATTTGTTTGGATTGTACTTCAGTACATCGGGAGTCATTGACATCAATGGTGATTTCCCTCACACTTGTTAATGGTTTTCATCAATGACTGGTAATCAAGTGGTTTCTACCATGTTCGACTTCAGCACATGTAATCGCATGGTTAGATTAGTACTTTCAGGTGACGGGATTGAAGACCCTGGGTATCATCTTTTTTATCCAAGTTGCTATGGAGTATGTATGATTTGTGTTGGTGCATAGATCCACTTTGTATGTCACGTGGCTATGTTGTCTTAATTCAAGTCTTCTCACATAGTTTCACAGTGGCTATGTAGCGTTTTGATGTCATGGATCCACGGTGTATGATTGGTGGCCATGACCTACTTCCATTCATTTGTGATTTGAGCATGGGAATGCCTACCTCAGAACTGGTATTATATTCTGTGAATGCTTGATTGTTTACAGGTTTCCAATTAGGTGCGCTCTTGGTTTCTGACACACACACGCAGTTTACAAAGTATTTCGGCTGTCACAGATTCTGGCCTCATACTTTGGGGGGCATTCTATTACACATGCTTTTGGTCACTCTGGTGATGTTTCAACAGTGATGTATTCAGGCTCCCAACAAGGAATTTTTGCCTGAGAAAAGTGGCTCCTGTCTTCTTCCAAAAACATATTTTTAAGATGAGTTCGTAGGTTGCCTATGGTAAAGGGTGCGAGAATCCTTCATTCTCATAGGCCACCCACACTTAGGGTGCGAATTGTTCATAGTCTGCTCCATAGATAGGGTGCAAACCTATTTTTAAGCTTGGAAAGGAGAAGAGGTCACGAAGGTTCTAGAAGGGGATCTTCTAGAAAATGAGTTGGCATTCGCATGGTTGTCATTCTACTGACTTCTCATATTTGGTGGGATCATCCTCATCCATTTAACCATCTTTCCTTCTCCTATATATTGAAAGGTTTCTCATGGAAAAGGTTAAGCAAGAGAATGAAGAATTGGTGAAATAATTGTGTAAAGAATCCTACTTGGACAGAAGATTGAAGACTCTATTTGGTATATCAAGAGGTATTGGATCTTCTTCATGCAAGAACAGAGCAAGTGTGTGTGTTGGAACCAAGGGTCACTGAAAGGAATCTTGCAACATCAAGGCGATCAGGTTGTATCTTCTACTTTCATTTAATATGATACAACGACATGTCCCTTTCCCATAAAGTCACTCTTACTTTATTGCGTAACTCCTTGATCATATGCATAGGTTGACATTGAATATACTTTGCTATCTTCACTTTGGTTGGTTTGTGTTGTCTTGGACCTGACTTCACAAGAGCACTGGAGCGAAGTGGGAACAACAGAGACCTAATGAAGCGATACTAAGGTATGTCACTCGTTTCTTCTTATTAGTAGATTCAATGATCACAATTTAGGGAAAGAGTCGTGTTCTGTCCTATTTTTTTCTAGATCCAGGTGGATCTAGGGAGATCTATTAGTGTCCGCACCTACTGATTTGTCCGATAACAACATGTGAGTCAGATGGTCTTTCATGCAAAGGTTACACAGATACTTCGACTTTCTTTTCTCTGTGTTTCCCCCGCCAACATTGTTGGTGGGTTTATTATCCCCCTTACCCTTCTTGTTTCACTATTTTTTCTTTCCATCAGGCTGCTAGTTGGCCTTCCAGTTTTTCAACTGCACACTGTGTACGTCCGACGTTTGGGTAGGGGGAACAACTGAACAGGAGGTTTGGTTGGTCGTTGTCTACTATATCGACAATTGTTGCAATTGATTCGACAACTGATCAATGGGATTTTCTTGTGCTGAACCAACTATACCGTCGACATGTGGTCCAGACTTGTGTCTGGCCTTGTTAAGGATGGACCGTGGTGCATATGGAAAAACCTCATAGAGTAAACCAGACTGAGAGTATATAAGTTCAAGCTATTGAGATCTCATTATCACCTCTTCCTCTAAAAACACTCTCGACGTTACGATGTCCTTGGATAACTGAGGTACCAAAGACTTAAGGAACCACTCTAGCAGGAAAGCCGGTGGGACCAATACTTTTATCAAACTCTTTCGATGTCGCCATTCTCGGATGTGATCCGAGATATGAAATGGTTTAGGAAAACCATTGCCAAATCGCTAAAGCAAGAGTATCGTGAGCGGTCGAGCTCGATGTACCATTTTGCGGCACTCCTGATGAGGGTTCATTGAAATAGAAGCAACTGTAAGGAGTCGTCTTGTAGTGAATTCGAAGAGCACCATAGGTGAAAAGTGCTCACGTGATCGCCTGGATCTTCGTTAGGATTACCTTCAAACTTCGTAATGTCCGAGGGAAACTTCATTGGCATGGGAGGCGAATGTGGATCGTGACAAATGGGGTCATTTAACAACCTTGACAAGTCTGACAAATGTAATGTCAACAGAAATGGTAGTTTGGGTTGTTGACTATGTACAAGAAGAAAGGAGCCTAGAGTTTGACTAGCACCAAGTTTCCAGGAAAAGTTAGGTTGTTGATCAGGGTTCTGGTAAATACCATGGCCTTGGACAACGTATGTATATTGTGTTTGTTGGGACATCATTCACTGCCTCCCGTAATTGGACGTTGAGGGTTGGGCGGGGATTTCTCCATGAGTCGTGTTCCAAAGATTTTGGAAAGGGTTTCCCCCTGCCGATCCGACGGGCATAGGTATTGAGCCTTGCCCTGGGTTCCATTGACCATGGAAAGAGTTTCCCCTGGTCGGCATCCCCGACGAGGGAACTTTTCCCTGCCACAGATTCCATATTCCTTGTGAGGAGAATACTTATGTGTTTTCCCCCTGTGTAGGAATAGTACCCTGCATAGGAATTTGTTGTCCAAAACCAGGGTTTCCCTCGGTCGAGACGGCAGCTGACGAGAAAGCGTTATTTCCAAATGTGTCGAATAAAGATAACGACATCGAACCCACCGGTGTCGTGTAGGAAGAAGGTCCTAGACTGCCTGATCCGATCAAGCTATAGTTTATGTTCGGCCCGACAGGTTGTTGGGGAGAACCGTCGAGCGAAGGGGACGAAGGGGGTATATGACCCCCACCATAAGGGAAAGCATTATAGGGGGGTGATGTGCCCCCCATGGACCCTTGCGAAGGAGAATTTGAGATCCTTGCCTCCAGACCCATGGTCTGTAGGGTGGATTAGGTGAGGACAAAGATTCTATCAAAGTCAGACATTTTGTATGAAAATGGAGGGCCCATCGCACTCTATGTAAACAGAGCAATGATCACCACCATAGACGGAATCAGACTGCTTCCCGAAGTAGAGGTGGTCGAGACCATCATGGTCTAGACCGTTGAAGGTGAGTTCGGAGGCAGAACACCTCCTGTAGTGGCATTCATTGAGGGAGTGTGAGGACTCCCTTACGAAGTAGAAACATTTTCTTCCATAGCTACTTGCAAAACTATCTGACGCTCGTGATGTGTTACCCTTGGAGGGGAATCCTGTATCAAAAGTGGCGTAGACAAGTCATTGATCGGAGGGTTTAACGGAACAAGAGCTTCTGCTCCAAGTTTAGAAATATTCGATTCCCCCGGATTTGAGTTCTCTCCTCTCGGGAAAGGCTTAGGCATAGTTTCCTGTATCCCAGTCGCCTCAAATGACCCTTGCTGGTCAAGTCTTTGTCGTAACAATGGCGGTGGTGGCTCCAATGTAACTTGCAACACGCCCAGAAGCCTTCGCGACCATCGAATCTCTTGATCTTCCACTTTGTGAGAAGATCAACGATACAATAAGGCTTTTACTAACATTGAAAACCAAGCACACACTAGAAAATTTCTTACAAGACAAAACAAGCAAAACAATATCTAGTTGGAAGAAAATTTAGGTTAGCCAACACTAGAGAAACTTACCAGTGCAAGTGCGACTCGAACACGAAAGTAGCCTCTGGGTATACTCTGCAAAGCATGGCCTGATGTCTGCCCTAGGTACCGTGATATACCCCCTCAGTCACCCACGTAATTCCCTAAAATAAAGGCAACTAAGTCACCATTTCGCGAACAGTCACCAGGCGGGTACAGTCGACAATCGGGTGGACCACAATGAGCAGGGTAACAAAGCCCGAAACCTACCGACGGTATTCGAAGAAAGTGGTCCGGAATACAACTGAGGATCCCGAACGGATTTGGGGTCCACGAAGCTCCATAGGCAAATGTAACCAGTAGTATCCCACGACAAGTCCTCAATATGTGTTCCCCACTACGCTTGGTTGGACTTTGGAGGGGTTATCTCCGCTGCCTTTCTACACGCGACCTCATTTTTAGCCCCTGTGTTAGAGGGGGGTCCCAGATAACTTTCACGTTTACTGTATTTTTTACACTCCCTAGCACTGACTCCAATGTTTGTTT
>JZKD02S2058260.1:38926-52782 GCA_000966675.3 Picea glauca
CACTGCATGCGCTCGGTACTTCACCAAACTGGAGTTCAGTTGTTGTAGCATGGATCGATCTCTGATCGGGTGTTCCGTGAATTGTTGCACTTGCCTTGGCTTTGCATCGGTGACCTTTGCGCACTCTTCATCCCATAGCGAGTCTTGCTCGGCATGTATCTTGAATATGTCTCTCAGGTTGATAAATTCATCGGGGGTCGGTACTTGGGAAGACCGGCTTCTCACATCACTCCTTCGGTTGGCGCTTCGGTGTTCCTTTGGGGTTCTTTGGCGAAATCTCGGAGCACGTTTTGTTCGGAAATCGAAGGAACTCTCCTGCAATCGAGATTGAGGTAGTTTAGTGATTTAAGAAATATAATATAAGATGTTTAACAAACAAAAAATGGACTGGTACGTACCTTTAGAGCTTGCTAGTCCCGATCGTTTAATAATTACATGATCCCAAATGCCCTTTGAATGACTTGCGATGTCTTCATCTACACCGCCACTCCTCTTTGGTTTAAATGAGTTATGTCATCACGTGCCAGGGTGGAAAATCAAGTACGATGGACATGAGCATTGGTACCGTCATAGTAACCTTTTGAACTTTGGGGCCAAGATAAGACATCGGGGTGGAGTGTGTGCATGTACGCTCCCAAAAGGTCGGATGCCATAATAAGGAAGTCGTTAAATGCTTCCAGAATCCATATTACCAAGTGTGTCAAATATCATTCATCGATAATGGAAGCTAGGAAGTTTAAAGAGATAGGGATGACTGTACCATATGTTCCTTGCAACCTCGATCGACGATGTTTTACGTGTTCTGAATCGTATCTATTGAGCAACTATGGAGCATTTAAACTTCAAAAACATCATGTCACAAAGAACGAGTGTTTTATTGACACACTCTGTTTCACTCCTTTGCTTCACTATAAATTCCCAGAGTTCTGTGGGGAATTCTATGCATATTCCCGACCCATACTTCTGTAATTATGGTTTGGCGAGTTCATCTTGGAGAAATCCCTTGTAGTAGTCTTTATCATCTGCAGATGCCCAAATTTCTATGTTGTTGTATTATGGGGTCTCCTCCCAACACGAGATGGGGTTTGCGAGGTAATCGGAGTGCCAGGTCCAAGCCCCAGCGTACCTGGGACTATTTCTCATTGGCTTCCTGTGTACCTGAAACTCCAATGGGAGTTACAGGCCTTTGCTTGGAAACGGTGTCAGCATCTCCAACAGAGCTTGGGGTGAAAAAATATACGTCTAAAAGATGTATGATGGGAACCCTGCCTTCTCAAGAGCCGAAACCACGGAGAAGAGGGAGGCCTAGAAAGGATACAAAAAAAGGGGAGGAAGACCACCTCCTGACTGAGATAAGCATACGTCCAGTCGTTGAGGAGTCTGTGAGGTTTACCCACTGGTTGGAGCTAGTTGGGACTACCGGTAGAGGAGACAGGAGACAAAAGGGAAAGGCAAAAGCACAGGTTTCTCCCGTCGAGAGCCCCACTCAACAGTTAGAGCAGGAAAAACTTGTGATAGCTGAAATCTACCAATAAAATAGAGAGTTGCAGCGTCAGTTGGCGGTAAAAGACCAGGAGATACCACCATCGCAGGGTCGTGTAGGAAGCATGGGTTGGTTGTAGAGATGGCTTCAAGAAGCACAAGATATAATTGTGCAGTTGCGCGAGGTGCAGTGGATGGCAGAGGAAAAGGATACAGTGCAAGGCACGAGTAGTAACCTAGGAAAAGGTTCGTGTGCGGGAGAGGCTTAGTGAGTGATCCTGTGCCTTGCATTCTTCTGAGCGACGCTTGGACAAATTTCCCCTTTTTCTCTCTTGTTGTAAATATATTTGTGGTTTTACTGCCATTGGGTCGGTTGGTCGCGACGTCGATGTGGCTTAGTTGTATGTGATCCGAACTTGGCGGGAGCCTTTAATACTAAATGTTGGAAGTATTTTGAATGTATTACACTTTCATATGGATGTAAATAGGATATTAACCGTGTTTTCTTATAAAAAATCATTAGTTTGCACAAATTATCAGATCTTGTAATCGTCATTATTGTACTGTGGGTTTGTTGATACGTTTCCTTTTGTAAAATTTCTAATATCAATAGATGCTTACGTGGTGGCATTATCAACCCCATATCATTAGAAACATTTAGTTATAAAAGGCATTCGTTGATAAATAAGGATCTTACTTGGGACCTCGCTCACGTAAAAAACACTAATAAAAGATCAGATACTACGGGTGCCGATATCGGGTGACATTGGGAAAATAAAATAATGTAAAGTTTTTTTCTTTGTGTATTTACACAATGTAATGTCTTTAATGCCGAAAATGTATCGGGGGTCGGAGGTCGGAGGTGTCACTCTTCCTTTTGCGCGATGCGTACTATTACACCTTTCTATCGAAAACAAACAGATTGGTCTTCGGGAAAATCCTTCCCGAGGTTTATTCGTACGAAAGAAATGATCTCATAGACCGACGCCAATGAAGGTTGGCACTGGGCTACTTTGACTTCCCAAATTATTTTCGCCACCTTTATCTTTCGACGATGTCAAATTTCTCAAGTGAGTTGGGGAAAATTCTGGGTCGTTCCTTGACTAGTAATTAAGTCTCTTTCAGAGTTAAGAAAGTTATTTTTTGTACACAAGCAAAATTTAATCAATTCAATCATGAAACATATGAGATAAGCGAAGGCATCAATTTCATACTGAAGTGATAACACTCCAAGCCAAAGATCAAGTGGTACCCCAAAAAGTAAATGGTCACAGACTTTTTAGGGTGTGTTGAGTACTCAACAAACGCAGAGTAAAAGGTAAAGTTACCTGATCTTTTCACTTTGTCTTTCATGTATGAATTTGGAGTATATTCGGGGTAGTTAGAAAGGTAAGAGACTTTTAGACGGTTAGATATGCCTACATGTTCAACCCTAGTGTAGTCCATAGGGGGGTTTTCCCGCTATAGCAAAACTAGCGACCATACTAGGGAAACCTCTAGGGTTTTAGGGGATTTTGTTTTGGGTATTTGATTGGTTTTTATCTTTTGAGTTTCTTTTCTGAGTCTGTTGAGTCTTTAAGGGATTCTGGTCACATGTTGGATTCATACCAGTTCTCCTTGGCATGTCAATCTACCTGTTTGTTTTCTTTTTGAGAAGTTACAGAGGTGTACGCGGCTTGTTGTGGGTTAGCACGCCTACATACACACCCTTCTTTTGGATAGCCCGTGTACATACACAAGATGTTGAAGCATCAATAGTGTGCATGTGTCAAGAAATATTTTCTTTAAGAACAGGTAGTCAACCTCTTCCCTGATTGAAGTCCCACTTCTCAGAGTTTCTTGATTAAGTACAGTGTCTCTATTTTTATAGTGAAAGCCTGGGTTTGATGTCAGTTTGGTTATCTTTTCAAAGATTTCTTGTGTTTAGTTCGAAAGGGTTTTAGGCAAGTCTTCGATTTTTGTTGATCAACCTATCATGTGTCTTTAGCGACTCCCTATGATCCACAATGGGCCAGATGTTAGTTTTCGGTCTTGTCTTGTTTTTCACTTTTTCCCCTTTCACTTTCTTTAAATAAAAAGAAAAATAATTTATTTCAAGTTTCTTGTTTGAAGCATAAAAAAAAATAATAGAAAAAGATTTTTCGTTTCTTTGTTTGGTTAAGTAGTTGGGTTAGTTACTTTGTTTGTTAGAAGAAATAGTTATTTTCTTAAGTTCTTTATTGATTGATTAGAACATTAAGTAGCTCTTAGTCAAGCGAAATTTCATTTTAGGGTTTCCTTTAAAAGATCTTAGAAAAAGTTAGTTACGAAAAGTTGGTTAAAGACTTAGTTGCAAATCTTTATTGTTAACTAGAAGTAATTTTGCTTTCAGTTTCGTTTACATCTCCTTTTTTTCGTCTCTTAAAACACACCATTAGTTTCATTATCGTTTCCTTGACTTAAAACAAACCATCTAAAATTAACACTAATTTAAAATCAACTAGACTTTATGTTTGTAGGGTCAATCAACTAGTCTAGCCTAGAGCCTTGAATTAGGTTGGAGAGGAAACTCTTCAAGGCTTATAAACAAACATTGGATTAAGTTCTAGGGAGTGTAAAAATTCTAGTAAATGTGAAATTTATCTGGGACCCCCTTCTAACACAGGGGCTAAGCACGAGGTCGCGTGCAGAAAGGCAGCGGAGATAACCCCTCCAAAGTCGGACCAAGTGTAGTGGGGAACACATATTGAGGACTTGTCGTGGGATACTGCTGGTTGCATTTTCCTATGGAGCTTCATGGACCCCGAATCCGTTCAGGATCCTCAGTTTTCTTATGGACCACTTGCTTCAGATATACCCTCGGTAGGTTTCGGGGTTTGTTACCTTGCTCATTGTGGTCCACCCAACTGTTGATTGTACCCTCCTAGTGACTGTTCGCGAGCTGGAAACTTAGTTGCCTTTATTTTAGGGACTTACAAAGGTGACTGTGGGAGTATATCGCGGTACCTAGGAAAAACTTCAGGCCACACTTTGTAGAGTATACCCGGAGGGTGCTTCCGTGTTCGAGTTGCACTTGCACTGGTAAGTTTCTCTAGTGTTGGCTAGAGTAACTGTTCTTCCAACTAGATAGTGTTTTGCTTGTTTTGTCTTGTAGGAACTTTTCTAGTGTGTGCTTGGTTTTCAACATTATTAAAATCCTTACTATATCATTGATCTTCTGACAAAGTGGAAGACCAAGAGCTCTGTCGGTCGTGAAGGCTTCTGGGACTACCACTGGTTACATTGGAGCCACCACTACCATCGATACATTGAAGACTTGACCAGCAAGGGTCATTTGAGGCGACCGGGCGTAGGAAACTGTGCCTAAGCCTTTCTCGAGAGGAGAGCACTCGAATCCGGAGGAATTGAATATTTTTAAACTTGGAGTAGAAGCTCTTAGTCCATTAAACCCTTTGATCAATGACTTGTCTGCACCACTTTTGATACAAGTTGGCTCTCCAAGGGTAACACATCACGAGTGTTAGATAGTTTTGCAAGTAGCTATGGAAGAAATTTTTTCTACTTCGTTAGGGAGTCCTCACACTCCCTTAATGACTGCCACTACATGAGGTGTTTTGCCTTCGAAATCACCTTCGATGGTTTGGACCACGATGGTCTCAACCACCTCTACTTCGGGCAATGGTCTTATTTCATCTATGGCAGCGATCAAGGCTCTGTTCACACAGAGTGCGATGGGCCCTCTGTTTTCATATGGAATGTCTGACTTTGATATGAACTTCGTCCTCACCTACTCCACCCTATAGACCATGGGTTTGGGGGAAATGAGCTCAAACTCTCCTTTGCAAGTGTCCATGGGGGGCACCTCATCCCCTTATAACACTTTTCCTTATGGTAGGGGTCATATACCCCCTTCGTCCCCTTTTCTCGGTGATGCTCCCCAACAACCCATCAGGCCGAACATGAACTATAGCTTGTTCGGAGTAGGCAATCTAGGAAATTCTTCCTACACCACGCCAGTGGGTTCGATGTCATTCTCTTCATTCGACGTGTTTGGAAATAACGCTTTCTCATCAATTGTCATCTCGTCCGGGGAAAACCCTGGTTTTGGACAACAAATTCTTGTGCAAGGCACTATTCCTACATAGGGGGAAAGCACAGAAGTCTTCTCCTCACAAGGACTCTGGAATCCGTGGCAGGGAGCAGTTCCCTCGTCAGGGATGTCGATCGGGGGCAACCCTTTCCATGGTTAATGGAACCCCGGGAAAGGCTCAATACCTTTTCCCGTCGGATCGGTAGGGGGAAACCCTTTCCAGAATCTTTGGAACACGACGCAGGGAGAAATCCCTGTCCATCCCTCAACTTCCAATTACGAGAGTCAGTCGATGATGTCCCAACAAACACAATATCTGTACATTGGCCAAGGCCATGGTATTTACCAGAACCCTGGTCAACAACCTAACTTTTCTCGGCAACCTGGTGCCAGTCAAACTCTAGGCTCCTTTCTTCCTGTGCATAGTCAACAAACCAAACTACTGTTTCTGGCAACATTACATTTTGTAGACTTGTCAAGGTTGTTAAATGACCCCATTTTTCATGATTCGCATTGGCCTCCCATGCCAATGAAGTTTCCCTCAGACATTCTGAAGTTCAAAGGTAAGCCTAATGAAGATCTAGGTGATCACGTGACCACTTTTCACCTATCGTTCTCGTCGAACTCACTACGAGAGGACTCTATAAAATTCCTTCTGTTTCAATGCACCCTCATTGGGAGTGTCATGAAATGGTACATCGATCTCGACCACTCAAGATACTCTTGCTTTAGCGATTTGGCAATGGTTTTCCTAAACCATTTCCAACTACCTGTGAGATATGATGTTGGCACCGAATTGTTGGCCAATTTTGAGCAAACAAAGGATGATGATATCTCGGATTACATATGAGAATGGCGCCGTCAAAAGAGTTTGATAAAAGTATCGGTCCCACCAAATTTCCTAATGGAGTGGTTCCTTAAGTCTTTGGTACCTCAGTTATCCAAGGATGTCACAACGTCGAAAGTGTTTTTAGAGGAAGAGGTGATAATGAGAGCTCAACAGCTTGAACTGATATACTCTCAGTCTGGTTTACTCTATGAGGTTTTTCCATATGCGCCATGGTCCATCCTTGACAAGGCCAGACACAAGTCTGGAACACATGTCGATGGTATAGTTGGTTCAACACAATCAAAGCCCACTGATCAGTTGTCGAATCAATTGCAACAATTGTCGATACAACAGACAATGACCAGCCAAATCTCCAGTTCGCCTACTCCCCCTACCCAAACGTAGGATGTACATAGTGTGCAGTCGATGAACCCGAAGGCCAACTAGAAGCCCGACGTAAAGAAAAAAAAGAGAAACAAAAAGGGTAAGGGGGATAAGAAACCCACCAACAATGTTGGCGAGGGAAACACAAAGAAAATAAAGTCAAAGTATCCATGTAACCTTTGGATGGAAGACCATCCGACTCACCTGTGCTCTCAACTTGCAAAGGCTCAGAAGTTATTGGTGCAGCAACAGCCTATTGTGTTAATGAACCCATTTCCACACGGGAAAAATTTGACTCAAGCCTCTACGAGCGCGGATGGGGGCATTCAAGGACCCCTTTCGTCTTCTAGTAATCCCTCGGTCGTGAAGGTTTATATGATGAAAGGTGACACTTTTATAGAAACTAGAAAACACGATTACAGAATGCCAAAAACTGTTGAAAAGGGTAAGGAAGCCATAAACCCATTTGTTCCTCTCCATATCGAGAAGACGTGGGCAAAACAATGACACACATCTTGAAAGGGGTGTTCAAGAAAGATTCACATAATCCGAACGCGAGGGCCACCCAGAATTACTCTGTGGTGGAGGATTTGTCTCAANTGTTGAGTACTCAACAAACGCAGAGTAAAAGGTAAAGTTACCTGATCTTTTCACTTTGTCTTTCATGTATGAATTTGGAGTATATTCGGGGTAGTTAGAAAGGTAAGAGACTTTTAGACGGTTAGATATGCCTACATGTTCAACCCTAGTGTAGTCCATAGGGGGGTTTTCCCGCTATAGCAAAACTAGCGACCATACTAGGGAAACCTCTAGGGTTTTAGGGGATTTTGTTTTGGGTATTTGATTGGTTTTTATCTTTTGAGTTTCTTTTCTGAGTCTGTTGAGTCTTTAAGGGATTCTGGTCACATGTTGGATTCATACCAGTTCTCCTTGGCATGTCAATCTACCTGTTTGTTTTCTTTTTGAGAAGTTACAGAGGTGTACGCGGCTTGTTGTGGGTTAGCACGCCTACATACACACCCTTCTTTTGGATAGCCCGTGTACATACACAAGATGTTGAAGCATCAATAGTGTGCATGTGTCAAGAAATATTTTCTTTAAGAACAGGTAGTCAACCTCTTCCCTGATTGAAGTCCCACTTCTCAGAGTTTCTTGATTAAGTACAGTGTCTCTATTTTTATAGTGAAAGCCTGGGTTTGATGTCAGTTTGGTTATCTTTTCAAAGATTTCTTGTGTTTAGTTCGAAAGGGTTTTAGGCAAGTCTTCGATTTTTGTTGATCAACCTATCATGTGTCTTTAGCGACTCCCTATGATCCACAATGGGCCAGATGTTAGTTTTCGGTCTTGTCTTGTTTTTCACTTTTTCCCCTTTCACTTTCTTTAAATAAAAAGAAAAATAATTTATTTCAAGTTTCTTGTTTGAAGCATAAAAAAAAATAATAGAAAAAGATTTTTCGTTTCTTTGTTTGGTTAAGTAGTTGGGTTAGTTACTTTGTTTGTTAGAAGAAATAGTTATTTTCTTAAGTTCTTTATTGATTGATTAGAACATTAAGTAGCTCTTAGTCAAGCGAAATTTCATTTTAGGGTTTCCTTTAAAAGATCTTAGAAAAAGTTAGTTACGAAAAGTTGGTTAAAGACTTAGTTGCAAATCTTTATTGTTAACTAGAAGTAATTTTGCTTTCAGTTTCGTTTACATCTCCTTTTTTTCGTCTCTTAAAACACACCATTAGTTTCATTATCGTTTCCTTGACTTAAAACAAACCATCTAAAATTAACACTAATTTAAAATCAACTAGACTTTATGTTTGTAGGGTCAATCAACTAGTCTAGCCTAGAGCCTTGAATTAGGTTGGAGAGGAAACTCTTCAAGGCTTATAAACAAACATTGGATTAAGTTCTAGGGAGTGTAAAAATTCTAGTAAATGTGAAATTTATCTGGGACCCCCTTCTAACACAGGGGCTAAGCACGAGGTCGCGTGCAGAAAGGCAGCGGAGATAACCCCTCCAAAGTCGGACCAAGTGTAGTGGGGAACACATATTGAGGACTTGTCGTGGGATACTGCTGGTTGCATTTTCCTATGGAGCTTCATGGACCCCGAATCCGTTCAGGATCCTCAGTTTTCTTATGGACCACTTGCTTCAGATATACCCTCGGTAGGTTTCGGGGTTTGTTACCTTGCTCATTGTGGTCCACCCAACTGTTGATTGTACCCTCCTAGTGACTGTTCGCGAGCTGGAAACTTAGTTGCCTTTATTTTAGGGACTTACAAAGGTGACTGTGGGAGTATATCGCGGTACCTAGGAAAAACTTCAGGCCACACTTTGTAGAGTATACCCGGAGGGTGCTTCCGTGTTCGAGTTGCACTTGCACTGGTAAGTTTCTCTAGTGTTGGCTAGAGTAACTGTTCTTCCAACTAGATAGTGTTTTGCTTGTTTTGTCTTGTAGGAACTTTTCTAGTGTGTGCTTGGTTTTCAACATTATTAAAATCCTTACTATATCATTGATCTTCTGACAAAGTGGAAGACCAAGAGCTCTGTCGGTCGTGAAGGCTTCTGGGACTACCACTGGTTACATTGGAGCCACCACTACCATCGATACATTGAAGACTTGACCAGCAAGGGTCATTTGAGGCGACCGGGCGTAGGAAACTGTGCCTAAGCCTTTCTCGAGAGGAGAGCACTCGAATCCGGAGGAATTGAATATTTTTAAACTTGGAGTAGAAGCTCTTAGTCCATTAAACCCTTTGATCAATGACTTGTCTGCACCACTTTTGATACAAGTTGGCTCTCCAAGGGTAACACATCACGAGTGTTAGATAGTTTTGCAAGTAGCTATGGAAGAAATTTTTTCTACTTCGTTAGGGAGTCCTCACACTCCCTTAATGACTGCCACTACATGAGGTGTTTTGCCTTCGAAATCACCTTCGATGGTTTGGACCACGATGGTCTCAACCACCTCTACTTCGGGCAATGGTCTTATTTCATCTATGGCAGCGATCAAGGCTCTGTTCACACAGAGTGCGATGGGCCCTCTGTTTTCATATGGAATGTCTGACTTTGATATGAACTTCGTCCTCACCTACTCCACCCTATAGACCATGGGTTTGGGGGAAATGAGCTCAAACTCTCCTTTGCAAGTGTCCATGGGGGGCACCTCATCCCCTTATAACACTTTTCCTTATGGTAGGGGTCATATACCCCCTTCGTCCCCTTTTCTCGGTGATGCTCCCCAACAACCCATCAGGCCGAACATGAACTATAGCTTGTTCGGAGTAGGCAATCTAGGAAATTCTTCCTACACCACGCCAGTGGGTTCGATGTCATTCTCTTCATTCGACGTGTTTGGAAATAACGCTTTCTCATCAATTGTCGTCTCAGCCGGGGGAAACCCTTGTTTTGGACAACAAATTCTTGTGCAGGGTACTATTCCTACATAGGGGGAAAACACAGAAGTCTTCTCCTCACAAGGACTCTAAAATCTGTGGCAGGGAGCAGTTCCCTTGTTAGGGATGTCGATCGAGGGAAACCCTTTCCATGGTTAATGGAACCCCGGGAAAGGCTCAATACCTTTTCCCGTCGGATCGGTAGGGGGCAACCCTTTCCAGAATCTTTGGAACACGACGTAGGGAGAAATCCCCGCCCATCCCTCAACATCCAATTACGAGAGTCAGTCGATGATGTCCCAACAAACACAATATCTGTACATTGGCCAAGGCCATGGTATTTACCAGAACCCTGGTTAGCAACCTAACTTTTCCTGGCAACCCGGTGCCAGTCAAACTCTAGGCTCCTTTCTTCCTGTGCATAGTCAACAACCCAAAATACCATTTTTGGTGACATTACATTTTGCAGACTTGTCAAGGTTGTTAAATGACCCCATTTTTCATGATCCGCATTGGCCTCCCATGCCAATGAAGTTTCCCTCAGACATTCTGAAGTTCGAAGGTAAGCCTAATGAAGATCTAGGTGATCACGTGACCACTTTTCACCTATCGTGCTCGTCGAACTCACTACGAGAGGACTCTATACAATTCCTTTTGTTTCAATGCACCCTCATTGGGAGTGCCGCGAAATGGTACATCGATCTCGATCGCTCAAGATACTCTTGCTTTAGCGATTTGGCAATGGTTTTCCTAAACCATTTCCAACTACCCGTGAGATATGATGTTGGCACCGAATTGTTGGCCAATTTTGAGAAAACAAAGGCTGATGATATCTCGGATTACATATGAGAATGGAGGCATCAAAAGAGTTTGATAAAAGTATCGGTCCCACCAACTTTCCTAATGGAGTGGTTCCTTAAGTCTTTGGTACCTCAGTTATCCAAGGATGTCACAATGTCGGGAGTGTTTTCAGAGGAAGAGGCGATAATGAGAGATCAACAGCTTGAACTGATATACTCTAAGTCTGGTTTACACTATGAGGTTTTTTCATATGCACCACGGTCCATCCTTGACAAGGCCAGACACAAGTCTGGAACACATGTCGATGGTATAGTTGGTTCAACACAATCAAAGCCCACTGATCAGTTGTCGAATCAATTGCAACAATTGTCGATACAACAGACAATGACCAGCCAAATCTCCAGTTCGCCTACTCCCCCTACCCAAACGTAGGATGTACATAGTGTGCAGTCGATGAACCCGAAGGCCAACTAGAAGCCCGACGTAAAGAAAAAAAAGAGAAACAAAAAGGGTAAGGGGGATAAGAAACCCACCAACAATGTTGGCGAGGGAAACACAAAGAAAATAAAGTCAAAGTATCCATGTAACCTTTGGATGGAAGACCATCCGACTCACCTGTGCTCTCAACTTGCAAAGGCTCAGAAGTTATTGGTGCAGCAACAGCCTATTGTGTTAATGAACCCATTTCCACACGGGAAAAATTTGACTCAAGCCTCTACGAGCGCGGATGGGGGCATTCAAGGACCCCTTTCGTCTTCTAGTAATCCCTCGGTCGTGAAGGTTTATATGATGAAAGGTGACACTTTTATAGAAACTAGAAAACACGATTACAGAATGCCAAAAACTGTTGAAAAGGGTAAGGAAGCCATAAACCCATTTGTTCCTCTCCATATCGAGAAGACGTGGGCAAAACAATGACACACATCTTGAAAGGGGTGTTCAAGAAAGATTCACATAATCCGAACGCGAGGGCCACCCAGAATTACTCTGTGGTGGAGGATTTGTCTCAAACCCCTTGCGTGATGTCTTCTTTGGAGGTCCTCCAGAGCTGCCCCTCGCAGAGAAAGGCTCTATCGTCCGCTTTGGGATCTGTTGAGACCTGTAATCCAGGAACAATCATGCTTGATACAATCGACTTGAAACCTCGTCTCCCTTACCATGTTGCATTTCAGATAGTAGTGGCTCACCCCAAAAAATATTTTACTCGGAATATTTTTCGTACGGTGGTTGATGAGGGTGCCTTGACATGCGTGATGTCATTGGTGTGTTGGAAGGCCATTTGCCAACCCATTTTGTCTTTGTCACCTACTCTACTTATTGCTTTTGACGGTCATTCTTTCAGACCACATGGAATCATCCCTTCTTTCCCCATGCAGTTAGGAGGGAATACTGTGTGCATCAAAGTTGAAGTGGTCGATGCTCCTCTCGACTACAACCTATTGTTAGGAAGGAGTTGGACATATGCAATGCATGTAGTGGTTGCCACAATTTTTTGACTCTTATTGTTTCCACATGAGGGTCGAATTGTAATCATTGACCAATTGTCCTTCTCCTGGCCTGACCCTTCATCGGGGGAATCCATGGTCCCGATGATTGATAACCGTCAGCCTGGTGTCGTCAACGTGGGGGTTGGTTTGTGCCCACCTCTTATGGGTACTTTCAATTACCCGCCTCCTTTCGGCAATGTCAAGATCATATCGACTGCCCCCGACCAACCTAGGGCTAGAAATTTTAAAGTGTCTTCGTTCCGTACAACTTACTTTAATGATCTGTGGACTCTTCCTTCCCCATCGACTTTGATGGAAGGGACAGGGCATCCTGGCATGGGCATTCCCTTGTCCATGGCAGAAGTTGCATGCAACATTGTCCAACAAGATTCAACCGACCCCGATATGACTCTCGCACATGAGTTAGATCCAGTTCTCGAGCCTATCTGGGCTCAAGGTTCCCTCGCCACTAACGATTCTTTAGACTTGGTCTTTCCATCTGATGAGGCAATTTTAGAGGCATCAACTGGTCCAGACAGACCTTGGGATGATCTTCATCACAGATCTTATTTCCTCCCAGAGTTAAGAAGAATAGAGGCAGGTGAATTCATGTTGACTATGGCTGGAGATAGTTCTTGTCCTATTAATCCTCTAGCTACGCACATAGTTTATTGTTGGCATGATTTACAGGAAAGTGTGTGCTTGTCATTGATGGCAAGAACAACAACGTCGATGGAAAACAGGAAAAGGAATCAAGCTCAGGAGGGATAGAGGCTTGGAAGTGTTCAGAGGAAGGACGAGGGTTGAAGTCACCTCATGGAGATAAGCCAGAAGATCAGCACCGAAGATAGATCGAGCCATCGATCTAAGAACATGATCGACGAACAACATCTGGTTCACTTCAAAAGTTGCGCGGAGGTTACCATTCAGGGAATCTTTACTTCACGACTTCTGGTTCACGACTTCCTCAAGTGCCATGTATGATTTCTGTGTCGTTATTTTTACTATCTCTGACAAAGACACCGTCTGTTGTGCCAACTCCGCCATGGTCTTCTTTTATTACACAAACCTCTTCTTTTGGTGTAGTTTCTGGATGAAACAACGCTTCTGGGATTCCAGCTGCAGCTATCTCACCACTTTATTTGAATTTCACAATGCTACGCAACTGAGTAAAATCGATTTCCTTCGAAAACAAAGGAGAGTCCATAGTTTTCAAAAAATATATTAATGAGCGGGGAGGAACAAGTAACGAAAACTACCAACTTTTACTGCTTGGGGCTTCTTACTTTTGTTTTCCATATTTGATGGATGTTTTATGGTCGAAAGTTTATTCAAGCCAAATTCATAAAATTGTCCATTTTTTCTCTAAAAACATCAAATTCGCTAAATTATACACTTAACATTTATGGATCGAATCAAAC
>JZKD02S2058271.1:0-14798 GCA_000966675.3 Picea glauca
TAATTCATGTGAGAACGTTGACATCCTCATGTTTCTTTACTCCTATGATTGTTGAGTACTTGGGATTTACTTCTACTGGTCGACTTGATTTTATTGCTAGTCGACTCTCTTAATTGTTGGTCGATTTGAGCTCTTACCTGGATGCCTTAACGTCTAGTTGGGTTCACTTAATTGGTTATTAGCGATGCCTACACCTCCAGCTTTTGCATTCTCAGGTAGTGCATATTCAATTTGACTTCCAGAACCGGTTACCATACACCACGTATCCCATACGGGAATCAAAGCCATGTCTTCGGCTTAAAAAGAGGTCCCAACCGCATGCGAGATGAAGCGGTCTGTTTACCCTATCTCCTGTTCCAGAGTCAAGTGGTTCATTCTTCTTTTATAAGCATTTTGTCCATGAATTGAAGGAAGTGAAGCGTTATGGTCGAGGAACTCTTGTACAGGGAACGCTGGACAGTGAGTATAAAACTTTTTTTTATGAATCTTCTACCTTGAAACATTTATCTCCTACCCAATGAAGAAAATTACGAACTTTGAAGAGACAGTACCATTAGCTCGAAGCACAACATAACTGCTTGTTGAATTTTGAACATTTGGCTGAAATGTTGGATATATGTCCATTTGATTTGGGTATTTGTCCCTTTGTTTTGAGGCTGGAAGATACTTCAACTTTTCTGCTCGCCTTGAATATTCTTTTGAACATGGATTTATTTTAAGCAAACACATACTTTCTTTGAGGAGCAAGACACTTGTAGAAGGTTCTTGAAGATAGTCATTTGTAACCAACAATGGCGCATCCTCAATGCAGCTCAAGGGAATGCTTCACAAGAATTCATGCTTGCATTAATAGCAAAGGGCAATCCTAAGTTCAATTATCTCTATCATTCGAGGAACATTTATGTTGGATTAGTTATCTTGGTGAGCATAACAGTGACAAAACTCTATGTGCTAAGCTAGAAGTTTCTAATGAGTGGTTGAAGGGAGAGATCTACAAATATGACCAAACACCCAAGCCATGGAGCCAGCCAACGAAAGCAAGTTCATGTGCCTTCTGCAAAATAGTGAGCATTGCAAAGAAGTTGCACTTCTAGCAGCATCGAGCACAAAATCTAAAACTTAGAGACCTGGCATTAGTTGGTTCATTGAGTACATGTTATTTATTACAATGACCGCTAACTACAATGTGCAAGTTGCATTAGTCATCAATAGTCCACTTTGGTTGATATATTATAGGCCTTATAGTCATTTGAAGAACATTGAGACAAAGCTTTCTATGTAGGAGAGAAGAACCAAGATCCTTGCACATGGCAGAGAACAGAGGCCTAGTAGACAGGGCAAAAAGAACATGCTTGGCAACCTTGCTAGAGATAGGGCATTCTGTATAAGCTTGAGAACAAAGCTTAGAATACATTTCCACATAGGATCTGTTTTGGTGAAGTGAGTGCGCTATAAGTCCCTCATTTACGGATCAAATGGTATCAGAGCATCCAAGAAGTCAACACAAGTGCAGCTTAAACCACTTTCATTAAGGCAAGAGGAATTATAAAAGAAGCCATGTGCAACAAGCCACTCAGATTTTCTTGTAGAAGCTTGGAAGAGGGCAATAAAGAGATGATTCCACCATCCATATTTTCTCCAACTCTTAGGGGACCAAGCAACCAAGCTAGGAAGCATCAACACAAACCGAAGAGGTGTGGCATAGTTTGTTTTTGTTGCAAGATAATGGGTCATAAGTCTAGTGATTGTTGGCACTCTAGAAGGTCAATTAGCCCATGTAGGAACTACTGTCAACATTGTAGATTGACTGGACATTGGGAAGCCAAATGTTGGAGGCTTCACCCGAAACTCCATCCCAAAAATCAAATAACTAAGAAGAAAGCTTGGAGAGTCAAGGTCAAGGGTAAAGAGGAGTTCATTGCACTTGCATCTCAAGGAGCAATGGTTGTCCAACGACCTATTGCAACAGTGAATGCCATTTCTAGCCATGAGATGGACAACATGCTTATGTCAAAGACAGCCCTGATTTAACTCTTATCTTCCATCATACAACAAAGATACCCTTTCTTGGAGATTTTCTAGAGTCTACTTGATGATCAGAGAAGAAGATTAAAGGGAGTCAAAGCTTTTGGGGACCAAAAACCTGTAAATGGGGAAGTGTGATTTGAATTGGATCCTTGCATAAAATCTTTTGTAAAGTTGTAATAAGCTTGTAATTTTTTTTGTCTTTTTTGAAAAATGGGAAGGGGAAATGAACCAATGTGATGGTTGGCCTTCCACAGGTAGCCCATTAAAAATGAAGGTTGTAGTGAAGAAGGGGGAAGCAAGGAGAAATGGGGAAGATAGTAGTAGAAATGAGAGCTTGAAGAGCGCAGCCTGCTTGAAGATCACTGGACAAAGGAGTTAAGGAGCCTATCCATGATGAGTGAAGGTGCCTTTGAGCCATGGTCATCTACAATCTATTTTTTGTCCGTGAGTAACAATACACATCTATGTATACCTCACCCCTCTGTATTTATCTCCCGAGCTTAATGAAATTCCAATTAAATGTTTGTTTTCCAATGTAAAATATGTGTGTTAATGGTGAGTTTTATCGTTGTGTTAATGGCTATATGAGTTTGTTAATGGTTGGTGCTCGAATGTTTGCTCTGGTAAATGCCACAACATAGTTTACCTTCCTTTGGGTCGAATTTTTAGTTGTTGGGTGTTTTATTTTATTTCTAGGCGAATTCTACACTTGTTGTTATGTGATTATATATCCTTGAACGGATTTACATCTCCCTAGGCGAATTTACTTCTGCATGGGCAAATTTATATCTCTCTGGGTGTTTTAATTTGTCCCTGGGTATTTTTATCCATTGCTAAGCAACTAAATCTGCCCATAGAACATTTTTTTTTCTTGTTGATCGATTTCCACTCACCCACAAACCGTATTTGTCCCTCTAGGTCGCATTTTAACTTGTTGACTAGTGTTTTCCAGCCCCCAATGGATCGTACAACCATTTATTTGAAAGGGGGGGCCGAGTGTTGTGAGATTTTGTTTGGCTAAGTGTTTATCCTTCTTATTGGAACGCCTCATTCATCGTTGGGTTGAGTACCTCCTACCTGAGAAACATAACTACTTCTAAAGAGTTGGTCGAGAAGGTAATCATGTCATTGATTATGCGATTTGCATGGTTGTTGATGATAATATAGAACAATCAAGAGAGTGTTTGTTTTGGTACATGTAAACGAAGCATAAGTGCATTGTGAATTTGACATTGCACCCGTGTTTTGAAGAGAAGCCTTGAGCCTAAATCTAAACAAGGGTATCCATTTAAAAAACAAGATCAATTTATTTTTTCCACAGAGGATCTATGTTGTTAAGACGAACGGGCCATAGGCCTACCATTTACGGATCAATCCTTTCCATTGCCAGTAATAGTGCCACCAATTACTATGGTTCTCTTCATAAATGATAGGGTAAAATTGGAACTTGAGGAGGTCCTTGAATACCTCCTACTATGCATCATGTATAATTAAGGAAGCCCTTGAAATTGAAAAATAACCTAACAACATTAATTGAGAAGATAGTTAGAAACTCGACAACTATTGGAAATCCAACATCTATTGTCTATGCCATTAACACCCCCCCTCCCCCTACCCCATTTTTTCCTCTTGTTTAATTATTCTTTTAGATTCCAATATTTATGATGATTTCTCTCCTCTTTATATTCATCTATTTTCATTACCATATCTCTTGTTTTAACACGCTCAAACCTCCTTTAACAAGTTTCATTATTAATCTTTCCTCTTAATTGATCATATCTCTTTTTTTCAACTACTTCCTCCTTTTATTTTATTTTTATTTCTCCAATTATCTCCCATTTATTTATTTATTTTATTTTGTAAGCAAGCCTGTAGAAATTTGTATTAACAGAGAAAAACTATACATGATCTATGCTGCTAGCCTACCACTGGGGAAACCAAACTAGCATCAAAAGACTAATGTCTTGGTCCAGATTATTTAAGATAGAAAGTTAAACCATGAACTATATCGAAAATGTCTATGACAAGAAAACCATTTCCTATGATATGACACCTAGGCAGAGTTGAGGCCAGAGAACTTCTGCTTCTAGAGTAAAAAAACCAAAAAACTAGTAACCAAAACATTCAGAAAATCAAACAAGAGTAGTTGCAACATCTTCACGTCCCAATCACCCCATCCAGGGGAGTATAGTCAACATTTGCGAGTGCCAGACAATCCTTGATGAGGGTTCCTTCATATGTTGGATCCCACCATTTGTCCAACATTTGTTGTTTGCAAGTGACTCCTTCATTAGTGAGTCGATCAACAACTTTGTTTGATGTTTTCCTGACGTGGGATGGGACGATGACCTTTGTCTTGGGTAGAAGAGCTTGAATACATTCCAGTCCTCCTTCTAGGCATCGACTATTAGATATTTTGCTTATAGCTGAGCCATGTTGCATTCTTTTAAGCATGAGAATGATGACTTGCAAATCCCCTCTTGCAACTAATTTGGCATAGCCCTCTATTGATGCGATGAGAAGACCCATTTTTAAGGCTTGTAATTTTATTCCATTATTTTTGTCTATACAAAAGCCACCTGCAAAGGTCCTTAATATACCACCCTTATTATTTTCAAATGCACCTCCTGGGCCTGTTGATCATGGGTTGCCTTTTGAGGCACCATCAAATTTTAGCTTAGTGAATCCAACAGGAAGAGGTTCCCATTTGTCTGGAGTGGTGCTTTGTGGAGTTTTCCTTCTCGGTGTCTAAAGAGCAAAGTTGGGATGGAGATCAAAGATTTTTAAGATGCTTTCTTCCTAGGATGGATATTACCAGTCATGTTCAATCCACATGGTGATCAATATTGTTTCTCGTATGCATTGCTTAATCCTTTCCCAGAGCTTGCATGCGACCATGTATTCATTTTTGAAAGTTCGATGATTTCTTTCCTTCCAGACCTCCCATAGCAAAAAACCTAGGAAAGGTTGCCAAGCCTGATTCAGAATTGGATTGGTGTAGACAACGGATCTCTAATGTTCAATTGTGTCAGTTAAGCTTGCTCTGTTATGGTCTGATTGCTTGAAAGTGATGGTGCCTTTGTCTCGTAGAGTGATTGGAAATGAACAAGTGTTAAGGAGATGTTCAATCATTTCCCCTTCTTGACGATATAAAGGACATAATGAAGGCCCTTGGAACCCTTACCTGATTAGATTATCCCAAGTTAAAATTGTACCTCTAGCTAATATCCAAAGGAAAAAGGATATTTTTGGCCATAATTTTGTTTCCAAATTTTTAGCCATACTTCTTACAGAGGTTGTTCTAGTTGTCTTGTTGTTAGAAGGTAGGCTTCTTTGAGATCGAAGCACCCCCTAGTTTGTATCCCCAATGAAGCTTGTCCTTCCCTTCATGAACCTTTATCTTCCATTCCAATAGCTCCTACCAGAAGCTCTCCCAATCAATCTCAGGTGGGAGGGGAAGCCAGTGATCTTTGGGCATCCATGATCTCCATTGACCTTATGTGTTCATGGGGGTCCAATATTGTTCCATTTTCTTTTTGTTACAATTTAGCATGGTTTCCCTTAGTAGTTGTAATTCTTCTCATTCACGCCATGCTGGTAGTTGATTCCATGCATCATCCCAAAATAAGGCACTGCACCCATTTCGAACTTCCCAAAAACAGTGATGTTGGATAATGTTATTGCTATTCCAAGATGCATTCTAGATGAGGGAGCCTGCAATGGTTCCATCCTTGTGGATTAAGTCTTGGTTGTCTGTGTTTGGGATATATTTCCTTCGCCATACATTACCCCATAAATCATCCTTGCTATGAAGCCATCACCACCACGTTTTGGCCCCTAGAGCAGAGTAGAGGATTTCATGATCTCTCATCCCTAATCCTCTTGCTAATTTTGGCAGACAAAGTTTATCCCAAGCAACGAGGGTCCATTTTCTTTCCTTTTGGGCTCCACCCCAGAGGAAGGATTGTTGAAGACTGCAAATAACTTTTAATATGAATTTGGGGGTAGCCAAGGTAGAAAACATATATAAGGGCATAACCTAAAGAACTAATTTGATCAAGACTAAATGCATTGGCATGTTTAAAGATTGAAAAGTCCAATTGGCAAGTTTGTTTTCCATCTTTGAGAGGAGGTCCTCCCAAGTTGAGTTGCGAAGCACATTATCCATCAACGACGCACCTAGATATTTGGACGGAAGAGGGCTTCTTTGAAAACCAAGAATCCTAGAAATGTTAATTTGAATAGCATGAGAAGTATTAAAGAAAAAAAATCATGACTTACCCTAATTGATGGAAGTACTCGAAGTCTCCATGAAGTCTGAAATAACCTGCTTGATGGCTTGAGTTTCACATACTATTGTAATTCCCATAAACATTGTGTCATCAACAAATTGTTAAAGGGAGGATGCAAGGTATTCACCAAATAATCTCAAGACTCAAATTCTGTTGTTGTCCACTGCTACCTTGATTGCTCTCCCCAAACCCTCGACCATTAAAATGAAAAGAAAAGGGGATAAAGGGTCCCCTTGCCAAATGCTCCAAGAGGGAGAAAAGGTCGCTAAAGGTGAGCCATTTACAAGAATAGAGAAGAAGGCTAAAGAAGTGAGAGATGTAATCCATTTGATCTAGACTGTAGAAAAACCAAATGCTAGGAGGATTTGCTTGATGTATTGCCAACTTAGTTTGTCAAAGGCTTTAGACATATCTAATTTGATGAGCATATATGTTGTTTTGGTATTTTTCAACAAATGAATCATTTCATGAGCAAGAATTATATCGTCTAAGATTTGTTAGCCTTCCACATATCCATTTTGTTCATGATAAATTAATTTAGGAAGGATAGGCTTGAGATGATTCACAATGACTTCAATGATAATTTTGTAAACCACGTTGCAAAGAGAAATTGGTCTGAATTTGTTGGGGTATTTTGCCTTATCTTCTTTGGGTATCAGGGCTAGAAAGATGGTGTCAAGAGTAGGTAATGCATTGGAAAATTTGTGAGAGTCGTCCAGAATATCCCATACATCATGTTTAATGACCGACCAACAAGCCTAGAAGAAGTCGGTGTTAAAACTGTCAAGTCCTGGAGATTTCCCCTTAGGCATATCCATGACTACTTGCTCTACTTCCTCTAATGAAATCTATTTGAGAAGGGTATCATTATGTTCCTGTGATATAAGTTGGGGAATGTTTCTCGTTATTTTTTGAATGACAACTCTTTTGTCGGGTTGGGGTTTAGAGAGGAGAGCTTTGAAGTAATGAACCGACTCCCTTTTTATTTATTCATGATCTCTGAGTTGGTATCCTTGGCTGTCCTTTATGGATGCTATTATGTTATGGTGGCAGTGTTGGAGTTTTTTTCTCCCTCTTTGAGCCACTGCACTTTGGATTTTCATTTCCATAGAAGTTCTTCTTGCTTGGCTAGGGTCTCTAATTGGATTTGGAGCTATGCTTCTTTTGTTATTAACTGCTTTGTTCTACCCTCCAATATCATTGATTGTTGGATTTTCTCCATTTGATCTTCAAGTTCTCTCTTGGCCTTGAAGATGTCACCAAATTCCTCTTTATTCCATTTTTGAGATGGAGCTTGATGTATTTAAGACGTTGTTGGAATCGATACATGGGAGTTCCCGAATCAACATATGCTTCATGCCACCATTGCAAGATGTTATCTTGGAAGGAAGGGTGACCTAACCAGAAACATTCAAATCTGAAGGCGCGATTTTTCTGACTACCTTTTAAATCAAGCTCCAGTTTAATAGGCCAATGATCTGATCCCATGCCATGAAGAATGGAAGCTTCTAAATGAAGGTATGTCATCATGAGGGATTTTGAGACGAGGAATCGGTCTAGCTTGGAGGCCACCTGGTTGTCTCCATCACACTGATTGTTCCATGTGTGTAAACCATTTATTGTTTCTAGACCTATCATTTTTAATTGTCGTATAGTTTCCCTGAAGCATTATGAGTCTTGATCTAGTCTTCAAATTCCTCCTCGCTTTTCTGCCAAAGAGGTAATGATGTTGAAGTCTCCACTAACTATAGAGTGGTTGTCCCCAATAATAGTTCTGAATGCTGGTAAGGAGCTTATATAAAGGAGCTTGTCTAGGATTTCTTGAGGGCCATAAACATTGGTTAGAAATCATGTTAATGTTGAGCCGATTAGCTGAAATTTAGCTAATAAAGTTCTTTGGGTTGAAAATAAATTTGTCATTGATATTTCAGTAGGGTTCCACAAAATTGCTAACCTCACTGCCACACCTTGGGCATCTATAACAATCACTTGGGAGCCTTTCCAATTCATGGAGGCTATTTTTGAAATGAGTTCACTGGGACATTTTGTTTCTTGAAGCATTACAACAGAGGGTTGTTCTTTGAGCATTTTGATTCAAAGAAGCTTGTGCTTGTTTTTCCCATTCATGCCTCTGATATTCCAAGAGACGATCTTCATGAGGAACTAGGGGGTTGGGTGGGAATTTATCCGTCATCATCGCTATTCGTCCCAACTTTACTAGCATTTCTCCTAGCTCCTGTAAGAGTTGTTTGTTGCTTCTTCTTCCTCACTTGTTTCCCTCTTTTGATATTTTGGATCCTTTGAAGTATTGGTTTTAACCCCTAAGAGGAGGATACAATGGACTTACCTTTGTGTGATGTACCTCAATGCTCTCTGCTTCTAAATAGGGAGTCTTTTAAGAGTTGTAGTTGTTGATCTGGGATGGAGTTTGGGTTTTGCCGCTCCCCTGTTGCTACCAAGGATTGTGGATCAAGTTCACCAAGTTCCATATCCGCACCTTGCTTTGATTTATTGTGGTCCTCCCCATCATACATCATGTCCTCCTCTCATTCAACCCCAACGAGAATATTGTTTTCATTTGTTTTTCTACTTTTGATCTACCGCTCTTGGTTCTTGTCTATTTCCTATTCATTCTTTGTTGGCATCCGATATTGGTTTTCCTCTTGTGCACTTATGTTGGGTTCATCAGGGTTTTTTGATAATATTTCAATGTTGTTGCTAGTTTTGACTCCTTTGTGATCCTGGGGCACTATGGGCCTTCTATTGGGTCTCCTTCTTGTAGTAACTTTTTCAAATCCCTCTAAATATTTTGGTGCAAAATTCCTTGCTTGAGGCAACGAGACATTTAACGGACAATCTTAAAAGAGATGGCCATGTTTACGAAATTTTTGGCATCATAAGGGTATATGCCCATAAGCAATGTTTTGGAGCCAGTCTGTGTCCTAATAGCTCGGGCAAATTGATTTCGGCAAGGCTTTGGAAACATTCATGTAGACATAAATGTGAGTGTATGAAGTATATAGGCCATGCTTGGTTACTTTCGAGATTTTAACAAAAGATCAAAGGGCATTTCTGTTTCCTTCCAAGATTTCAACGTCCTAGAATTCTTGTGCCAATGAATATAATCTGATCCAAACAAGTGTAGCAATGAAGTCCTCCTTGTTTGGGCTGAATTTTTCTGTCCAGAGGTGGAGATATAGTCTCGTCGAGTTAAAGAAATAAGGATCATTCTCAAAAATCCTTTCCCGATATTCCAGGTTAGTGAATATTACTGTAAAGAACCCTTTAGAGCCCAGTTTTAGATCAACCTGGCCTTTCGATTTACATCGCGTATTGATCCACCAGATCAAGGTTTTTTCGGTAGGCCAGATGTCCATGAATTTGCCAATGACAACATGGCCTTGCATATACTGAATGTATTCCCCTATTATTGTCAATGTGATCTCATACTTATGGGTTTCTACTGTATTCGATATACAACAACCTGAACTGCGTGGAAGTGGTTGCTCCTGATTAGTTTTATGTGCACCTTCATCATCATTTCCTACCCCTCCTACTCCCGAAGTGCATTCTATGGCCTTGTCTCGATACAAGAATACTAACGTGTTTCTGGTGGGAGTGCACCTCTCTCTAGCTAGGGCATCACTGTAAGAGGGAGCAACACGACGAATTCGTGCTACAAACCTTAGTCTCTCGAGTTCTCTCCTTTTCTCAATCATAAAGAAAACATTATTTATTTATTTATTATATATTTTTCCATTTTTCTCTTTTCTAAATCTTAAATTTCTCTATCTTCTTTATTTCAAATATTTATTTATTTCTTAATACCCTTTAACCTCTCTTATATTTATTTATTTCCTAATACCCTTTAACCTCTCTTATTTGGATGAAAATTTATTATTAATATCTTTTAGTTGATTAATTTTAGTTATAACAATATAATCTTATTAGATATATTATAGGATCATAGTCTCATCCTATTTGTACTAATAATATTTTTCATATTATTTTATTACTTAAATTTATTTCTATTTTATTGTTATTATTCTTTTTATTTCATTATAGGTATGGTTGATTAGGTATAAATTTATTAATTTATTTTATTATTCTATGTATATTTTATATTAGTTTATTCCAATGGCAAGGTCTTCTGGTAAGGTTCTCACTTACCTTGGTTTGCTAGGAGGTCAGGTCTATTTGAGATCGTTGAGGTTATTTCACTTAAATTTTTATTTATTTATTTTTAATTATTAATTGTTTACAAAGCTTTTGGGAAAATTTGAATGAGAGAAACGAGCGGAGAAACTCATAAGAGATTCTGGCTGAGCAGCTAGAAGACTACCCAAGCCATAGCTCTGCAACCTGACAGAGAAACAGGTAGAGCTGCCTCTCAACGCGGACACAGAGGAAGATATCTACCCATGCATATTTCCGATCTCACGCACAGAGAAGCTCGCTGCCCTGGACGCTGGAGTGTAACAGAAAACACAGACGCGCCCATAGGGGAATATAACGCCAGATATAACCACAGAGAGCAGAGGAAGCCCTATCGCAGACATATTCTATAAGCACTTGAAGCAGGTATTTATTTTTCAGAAAACTGTGTATTCTTAAATTCTGAAAATTTCGAGTCTTGTTTGAGAGCACAACATTGTTTGTTCTAAATACTTTTCTGAAAATGGAAAGGCACAGACGTTGGAAAAATTTAACTGGAGAAATAGTAAAAATGCAACTGCATTTATCAACGTAACATCACTGAGTATTGTGAGCAGAACAGAAATGAAACCCAGTATCAAAACTTAGTAGAATGGACAGCAAAAGATGTCGAAGCAAAAACAAATATTAGTCTAGCGATGTCCAACAGTCAATTCGATTGCTTAGATTTCACAAAACGTCACTGAAAGTATGAGAACAATGGTGAAACTGTTTTGGTCAAAATCTCGTAATGCAAAGCTCTGTCAATGAAACAATTTTTTGCATTAAAATAGTAAAGATGAATCTGTGTCCAGTCACATGAACACGTTCAAGGCATTAATACAACTGCGGGTAGAAGTGGGTGCAAAAGTAGAAGAAGATGAAGCCATGGCTATTTTACCTTATCTTTCCTAGTTCCTGATTGGCCATGGGAGGTACGCTGAGAATGGTCAGAGGATGCCAAGATCATGCACATGATCTACCAGCTACAGGCCAATTCACAGGCACACCTAGGTTACATTTCGCAGGTTGATGAGCTCTGCTATAAAGGTTGTATTTTTTTGGTTCGAGATTCCTCATTTAAATACAAAGTGTTTTTTGACTTACACTCTTCTTCCATAGCGAGTTGTTTTGGGTTTCAAAAAACATATGATGGTATTAAGTGTTCATTCTTTTGGAAGGCATGAAGATAGACATGTATACCTTTGTGGTTGAATGTGATACTTGGCAATGGTACAAAGGGGAAATAGTAAACCCTCTGAGAGTCTTACAACACTTACCCATCCCTATAACTGTGTGGGCTCACATTTTTATGGATTTCATTGTGAGGTTATCAAAATCAGACAACAAATCAGTGATAATGGTAGTTGTTGACAGCCTTTCCAAATATGCTCACTTTTGTGCTTTAGAACACCCGTTCAAGGCCTCCACAATAGCACTAGTCTTTATGGACAATATTTTTAAACTCCATGGCATGTCTAAATCCATTATGATTGAGCATGATTCCACCTTCGTTGAGAATTTATGCCAGGAGTTGTTTTGGCTTCAAAGTACCCAATCAAATCCCATCATTGCATATCACCCTTAACTCAATGGCTAGATGGAAGCAATCAACAAATGTTTGGAAGCTTATTTATGTTGTTTTAGTTCAGAAAGAAAATCCCAATGGGTCCAGTGGTTACCCCTGGACAAATGGTGGTACAATACTACCTATCGTGGTGCCACTAAAATGATCCCCTTTAAGGCAATCTATGGACAATTGACCCCGTTAAAGATGGCATACTTGCTAGTCCTCTGTAAGGTTCAAGATGTGGACAACACCTTGATAGCCTGTGCTGACATTCTTCATACCCTCAGAGATAATTTGGTGTTGGCTCAAATTCACATAAAACAACAAGTTGATCAACATCACTTCGAATGCCATTTTGACGAAGGGGATCAAGTGTTCTTGTGTCTCTTGTAGATTTTTGAGGAACTAGAAGGCTGCCCAACAGGTCTGTTTTTTAACCCTTGTTGGGCTCTAAGTTTACTCAATCAAATCTGTCCTTGCTGCTGTTTTAGGACAGCGAACAAGTCTGAAATTTTCTGCCAAGAATTTTGCTTTCAAAGTTCAAACTGATGGTTATATGCTCTTTTAAGGTGCCCTTGCAAGTGTTTTAGTCACTGAATGTTAGCACATGCAAACCTCAAAACATATAGCACTCTCTAGGATTTTTACAAGCTCGTACTGTTGATTTAAACACTAAGCATATATGAAATTTGAACACAAGTATTTTGGGTCAACATGACCCTGGATAAAACTCCCTAGGGAAAACCAGTTTAGAATGAAAGTGTATATATGTGATGTCTCAAGCATGGAAAACAACAAGTAAGCAAATACAATGGAACCTGTACAAATAGCAAGCTCCTCTCAAGCTTTGCTAAAAGGTTCCAAGAAGGATGAGCTCAAACAAGTGCGCCCCCCTTCCTTTGTTGCCTCTTCCACTGAACTAATGTGCCTTTGATCCTCCCTTGGTTGTTTGAGAAACCCTTGCATGCAAATCTCTATTTGTATGTTGTCCCAAACCTCCATCAATCATATCTGCAAAAGATCAATAACTACTAGTCCCTACTAAGCTTGTGCCCTCCTACAAGAGTGTGCCCTCCATTGAGCAAGAACCCTCACCACAAAATAATCAGGCTCTAAGCCTCCTTGCGCCCTCCATGAAAGATGTCGCCCAAGCTCTCCTGTCCCAATGCTTTCATTCTCTTCTCAATGCTGCTCTCCAAACTCTCCAGGTGAACAAATGAGTGAATGAGCCTCCAAATGCCCTATACGCCCTTCTTAAGGAATCATAAAGAAACCTAAGAGATGAATGGCTAGGATCACTCCAAGCCATCTCTAATCCATGGTTGAGATCTCTAAAAAAGAATCTCAATTCAAAACCCACTTTGGGTTAAGTTTCCATAGTTTATGTTATCGCACAATCTATACTTGCCCAAAGCCTAAAGGCAAGTAGGCCTAGATTGACGTAACACGGAAGTAGTCCTATCACTGTCACCCCAATAAGATACCTCTTTGTATTTAGGAAAAGAATAAACTCACTCCATGGGAGACATCCCAAGACCTAGTTGGTTGATGAAGGGTAAAAAGACCAGGTAAAATCCACCCCTCTCTCTAGGTCACTCAAGGAAAGAAATCATTTGGTAAAGTTAAAGGGGCAAAAGGAAAAGGAAATGAATGGTACCTGCCCTTTACCAATGAAACAACAAACGTTAGCAGTAAGCAATGATATCAATGTTTCAAATCAATGACTTCAAGATATAAATATGCTACTGAAACACTAAAAGATGAAATGTATAGCAACAACAAATATGTCCAGAAATTTCAAGCTATGGTGACAAAAAATGATATAAAGACTTTGCAATTTTGATAGTACTTTATCACTCACAATTTCAAGATTTAAAACAAGTCAATAAGTGACTTGAATAGGCTGTCAAAACACTTGTAACAACGGCGAAATAATAATGATGACAACAACAAAACCACTTCAGAAAAAGTACTTAGTTTAGGCAATATAGACAAACACTTTAGTATATATTGATAGTAACTTGTCAATTACAAATGTTGTGTGTTAAGTCCCATACATGTGGACACGACACATGGAGGACACGAAAATACAAGTATCTGACATGGGCACGATGACCCCCAAAAACAGGACACGTGGGGACACGGATTCGACCTAATTCGTGTCCGACACGAATTTAGGTCATGTCCTTCACACGTGACACAACCTAAATTCGTGTCGGACACGAATTAGGATGGTGTCCCAATTTCCTGACACGTGTCACAGAAAAAGGAGGCCCGCGCCCTCTAAAAAGTGTATTTCTCATTCATTTTCTCATTGTTTTCTCAACAGGTCACAGTGTGGGCAATTTTGGTGAGCAAGGAAGAGGTTTTTGTGCAGGTTTGAGAGCATTGCAAGTGTTTCCAAGTGGATTTGAGGACCAAACTGCAGGTTTTCTACTACAACAGTGATATTTCTTCCTCCTCCAACAAAACTGATGGCTCAATCATCAAAGACAGCAACAAAAGGGCAAAGGAAAGGGAAGAATCCCAATGTTGGTGTTGCTCCTCCAACAAATTCAATACCCTCTTTTAGTGTCCCATATTCTGCAAGTGGAGCTGGAAGTGAAGCTTCAAATGATGGAAAAATCAGCAGGGCAGCAAAACAGCAAAGTCAAGACAACAAATATCCATTGTGGAAGTATGTTACAAAGAAACAAGGAGATGGGGCCAAGGCA
>JZKD02S2058282.1:39692-52779 GCA_000966675.3 Picea glauca
ACAATGTACCAAGAAGAAGAAGAAGCAACATGATGTTTCAACAATGAAAACAAAGGACATTGATTTTGATGCACAATTTGCGAGAGAGTGTGCATTCACGACTACTTTGTTTGTTGTTACACCATCCAAAATTATATGGGGAGACAAAGTTGCGACTAAATCATAGCAGTGATTCATAGGGAGCTCAAACTCAGTTTCCTTGGACACCATCAGAGGGGGTGACTGGTCCACCCAGGATAGCTTTAGTTTCAGAGTTGTTGAGACAGAGGGTTGGTGCATGAGCTTCAGAGCATTAGATATTGATGAGGAGGAGCGACAGGGAACCACAGAGGATTGAGCCTCGCTTGGCTACAGAGACATGTAATGTTGGCCCTTCATTATGGAAGGAAGAAAAGATTAAGGAAGAAGAGCAAAGTACGAATTGCGCGGAAGATACATTAACCGAGAATGGGTTGAAGTGGTCAAAGAAGTAGAAAAGAAGGAGCAAATTAAGGGAAAGCTAGCCGTTGGAAGAGAATATCGAGGAAGAAAAAGCAATAAGGAAAACGATCGTGGGCAACTCAACAAGCAGAAGAAGACATCAACGAGTACTTTAGAGAACCTCATGGAAAAGAAGGAAAGACAGGCTGGCAAAGCCCTTAAATCATGGGTCAAGTTGACCTAGGGTTTTGGATCTAGGGTTTTGACACCTAGACTTTGTTATGTAATGTATAAATAAAGAAGACCTGGGAGGGTCGTTCGAGGTTGGGTTGTTGATACTATGACTGTTGTTGTTCATTGCTGAGAATCGATTGTAGAGAACAGTGTTGATACCATATTGTATGTTTAACTATAATATATCAAGAAATATAGTTATGTGGACGTAGCCCTAGGGAGAGGGTGAACCACGTATATCTTGTTGTTATGTGTGATTGATGCCGTGTTATTTTCCATCTGTTATACTGTTATTGCATTGTTGTGTTAGATTTGAGATATAACTTGTGAAGTAGGCTTAAGTGAGATAAATAATCACTAGATTGTTGTGTTTTTTTGTCCTAGATCCACTTTGCATTTCCTCTGGTTGTAGACACTGTGTCCTGCAACCCCCTATTGCTACTTTGGGTGAGACTTCATCTGCTTCGCAGGTGTTTCTGAAAGGACCAGTAGTTAGGTCTTGTTGGTGCGTTGCTAGAGTTGAACCCTGGGTCTACCCCTGTGCCAACAAATGGTTCTGCTGTCGGGACTAGGATATTTTTGAGGGAATGTCAAGGTGGTTCCCATAAAAGGAAAAAAATTAGAAGTGGATAGAAGAACAAGAGAAGGACTTCACTGAAGCCCAGAACAAGAATCCTAGAATTAGTACAAAAGACTAGTTGGTAAGATATATCTTCACCGACATACACAAGATTTTCTTTGGATGAATTCATAAAGAGTTATACGAGTGGTTAGCTAGATTAGTAAATACCCAGTTCGAGATCAGATCTAGACCACCTGTGGTTTGGACAATAACGTCGATCAATAAGGTCAAGAGAGTTGATAACGCTGTGCATAGGGCCATGGATCTCTGTTTTGATAGCACTATTGGAGGGTACATTACTAAGTTTTCCATTAACAGAATTGAATCATATAGCCAAGCAAAGCGGTACTTCTTTAAGGGACCTAGAGGAAAGTTCCTACACTTCTTAAAGCTGAGGATTAAGATGCTATTGCATGAGAAGAATATCCTGAAGATATAGTGAAGCTAATGTTCAAGAATTCAGACAGCGACAATGACATAGAGGATGGACACACACGCAGTGAGAGACCATTCAGAGAGGTTCCTCTTGCGAACCTATTTAAGCAAAACTATGGAGACGAAGGATTCTATAGTGGAGAAGAAGAAGATCTAACATACGAAGAGGATTCATAATCCGCAAGAATAGAGGAAGTACAGACTGAAGAACTTCGCCGAGAAGAACCATAAACTTCAAGGATTGTGCCTACCATCGAAGTAAGTACTACTCCTCCTCCTGTTATTTTAGAAGCATTAAGTAACCAGAGAAACCAGAGTAATCAAAGTAGTCAGAGCAGTTAGAGTACTTTTACAAGCAGTTTAGTACACACTCAGTCGAAAATCCAAGGAAGATCTATGGAAGATGAAATGAGGTTACCGATCTTTAGAGGAGATGGATCTAAAGATCCTGATCAACACTGGTTCTTATGCAAAGCTGTATGGAGTATCAAGAAAGTCACTGACGAATCTGTTAAGATAACCTAGTTTAGTACCACCTTGAGGGATCGCGCTCTGAACTAGTATATGAAGTTTATTTTAGGACCTGGACAACCTAAACCGCTGAATGCTATCAAGACTGCATTGAGTGCAGAATTCAAGAAACCTAAGTCGGAGTCACAATGCATTACAGAGCTGAAAGTGATCAAGCAGAAGGTCACTGAACCTGTTTGGGAGTTTGATTAGAGGTTTAACACTCTGACAGGTTTGTTGAGTTTTTAGATTCCAGACAAACAAAATAAAGATTGGTTCATTGCTGATCTATTGCCATATATCAGAGTCCCTCTGATGCAACAAAAGGTTGCTTCGTAGGCTAAAGAATTGGAGATCACTATGAAACTAGAAGCAACCCCTGTAGGAGAATCCAACCCAGGTATGAGTAAGATATTAAATCAATAAACCAATTTATCCTTACAGGTCGAAGATATGAAGAAATACAAAGGAAAAGAGAAAAGATAAGATATCTGGTGTATCAAATGTAAATAAGAGGGACATGACAAAGAGCATTGTCCCCTATTTCATGAATGCTTGGCCTCTGGAGCACCTAGTTCTTTGAAGCATATTATTGTACCCTAGTGTGAGGTATGTAGAACGAGACATCACCCGAGGGGATTTTATTATATGCAAAAATATGTCCAGACACCTACCAATATTTACTGCACATTCTGCAAGTCTGTGGGACATGATGAGAAGGATTGTAGGGCTTATGATCTCATGCATGAAAGATCAAGGGACACATATAGAATTCAAGGAGAAACACAAAAAGAAGGAAATAATGCGCAGTTCAACTCCCCAGGAAGAGGAAACTTCAACCCTCGTGGTGGATTTAGAGGAAGAGGAAGAGGAGGAGGCATGGGTCGAGGTAGAGGACATATCATCTATTATAAATGYGCACAACCAAGACACTTGGCAAGGGATTGTCAGAACCCTTGTACCACTTGCAACTATTGTAACTCRTTTGATCATGTCATCAAATATTKTCCAGTATTGTTGGCCAAACTCTAGGAGAGAYGAGGAGGAAACCAACAAGTACARTTAATATAAKWAGAACCTCGTGGTGAATACCTTAGAGTCGTTGTTATTACTAGAGGAGGCGATGTTACAKGAGAAGACAAAGTGACTCTAGGAAAGACTACATAARGATTAGGGATCAGAAAAGCTGCAGAGAAGGCACAGTTCTTTGATCCAAGGAGAGAGAGGCATACTTTTGAGGAAGCAAGGAAAAAATTCGTAGAAGGACAAGCTTCTTCATCTAAKGCACAACCAGAAGTAAGGGAATGTGGAATKCCAYTGGTATTTGACCAGTCTGCTAGGCAAGGAAAAGAGTTAAGCAAGCTTRTGGAATTCTTATGTGCTTGCATTAATTTGATTAAGGATGAAAGARCTGTACAAGAGATCCAATAMTTGATAARAYARTATGAGATARGAAGGGTAGATCCTCTGCTGAATAAAACAATACATCGGGTATCTAGAAAGAGAAGGACAAACAAGGAACTACACCTTAGTGCTMAGATTGGAGACTATGATGTGGACTATGTGGTCCTYGACTTGGGATCAAAAGTYAATGTGATGATGAAGCAGACTTGGGCACTGATGGGAAAACCTAGATTGATTTACTCTCCTATCAGGCTCAAGATGGCCAATTAGTAGGCGGTGAGCCCCTTTGGAAGACTAGAGCATGTTCCTATAGACATTGATGGGATGAGGGCATTTGTAGATTTTGAAGTGATTGAAATTGTTGATGATAGCTTTCCTTATCATGAGCTGTTATGAATTGATTGGGCTTTCAACAATTCGACTGTTGTTGACCTAAAGAAGAAAAGAATGAACTTATAGGGTAATGGCCTTAAAGTCATTGCTCCTCTTGATCCCGATGAAGGTCACAGATAAACAGAACCTATTAGAGAAGAAGACTGTGCTTACAAACTAGAGAATATATATAAATTGACAACAAGATAACATGATTACATTAATCCTATGACGGATGGAAATTTAATATGGAGAAGTGAAAGTGCATGCTCATCAGATTTAGAAGAAGCATTGGAGAACTGGCAGAGAAGAATGTATGAAGTTTCTACGTGGAGATGTGCTAGATTAACTAGGGAAGTTCACTGGATTGGCACAGAAGTAAGTAATCTACCCACATTTGATGGTTTAAATCATTTAGAAATATTCTTATTGGAATTTGAAGAAATTTTACCAGTACAACAGAGGCTGTTGGCACTGGATGAAGCCTTGAAAGAAACGCCAACAAGATGGCGGGGAACATACAAGAAGAACATCGTGGAGAGGGTACAATGTCACACTTTGATGACAATGCACTTTTCAGAACAATTCGAAGGGTGCGAAGTTCGATACATAGGTCAAACTTGTTCGCAGGACCATGTGAGGAGTTGTGAGGAGGCATGGAGTAAAATTCCTAAAGAACAGTGGGTGGATACGTTCATTAAAACCTTGGATACTACGCCTATCTGGTATCTGCATGCAGAATTGCGCCTCATCACTACAAACTGGTATGGAATGACTTAGAACTTTATAGCTACCTTTTTATTTGAAAGTCAGTACCCCACAGTAGATCAGGATTTACATGTTGTAAGACAAAAAGTCTTTGAGGAGGAACCTAACTTTCCGGTGGAGCAAGAAGAAGATGAATGGACTACACCTCTTCAACAATTACAGGATTGCTACAATATTAATGTTGATGAGGATGATGACCGTAGAGATGTAAACATTGCAAAAACTAAAGGTCACAGAGACATAGAAGGGAATTAAAGGGCCCATGGGATAAATTAAGATCCCCTTAAGACCAGATGCAAGACCTATCAAGAAGAGACCTTATAGACTGAATCCAAAATATAAGCAGAAAGTTGGGATTGAATTGGACAGAATGCTGGAAGCAGGAATCATAGAGCATGTTGAAGAATCTGAATGGATTATCCCTATGGTGGTCCAAGATAAGAAGACAGGAAAAATCATAATTTCTATAGATTTGAGGAAACTGAATGATGCACGCCTACATGAACCCTTCCCTACACCCTTTAATGATGAATTTCTAGATAATGTAGGAGGACAAAAGGTCTATTCATTTACAAATGGATTTTTAGGTTATCATCAGATAAGAATTGCTAAGGAAGATCGACATAAGACCACATTTGCAACATAATGGGGTTCATTTCAGTACACTGTGATGCCTTTTGGCTTGAAGAATTCACCAACCATCTTTTCCAGGGTGGTGGTCGAAGCATTTAAGGACCTCTTACACAAGTTCCTAGAAGCTTATTTTGATGATTGGACTGTCTTTAGCTTATTGAAAGACCATATTGAATGTTTAAGATTGATGTTAGATAAATGTAGGCAATGTCAGATTGCCTTGGACCTGAATAAGTGCATCTTCCTTTCACCTTTTGGAGTATTACTGGGATACATTGTATGTAAGTAGGGATTGTTGGTATATCCTTCCAAGATTTCCATCATTGTTGATCTACCTCCCCCTACTTCAGTCAGACAACTGCACACTGCATTGGGTCACAAGGGATATTGCAAAAATTTCATCAAAGGTTATGCACATATAAAATCAACTATGGAGAAGCTATTGAAGAAAGGCAACAAGTTCCAATGGACAAAAGAATGCCAACAGAGCTTCGACACACTAAAGAAGAAAATGGTCACTGCGCCAATCTTGGTTTTCCCAGATTAGAGTAAGGAGTTCAATGTTCATGTCGATTCTTCGTCCATTGCACTAGGAGAAGTTTTAGCACAGTCGGGTTCAGGAGACATTGACCACCCTATAGTCCTTTCTAGTAGGAAGCTCTCTACAGCTGAGAGGAACTACACTACGACTAAAAGAGAAGGCTTGGCTATGGTCTATGCGTTGTAGAAATTTAGACACTATTTACTCGGAGGAAATTTTAAGATGTTCACTGACCACTCTACATTGAAATACTTAGTCAACAATCTAGTGTTGGGGGGGAGAATATGCATATGGCTACTACTATTCCAGGAGTATGATTTTGAAATTATGGTTAAGCCAGGAAAAATGAATAAAGGACCTGACCACTTATCTAGGTTGGAACATGGAGAGGAACCTACTAGTTTGGAGGATACACTTCCAAATGCACAGTTGTTGGCCATCAAAAAAGTTGATGATCACTTCACCGAGATAGTTTAGTTCTCGTCCACAGGAATGACACCTCGCGAATACACAGTCATTCAGAAGAAACAGTTGGTAGTCCGCGCATCCGACTTTCAACTTATAGCTGGACAATTGTATAAAATGGGACCCGACAAGATCTTGAGGAGATGTGTTATGGAGGAAAAAAGACCATTGATTCTAGCAGAAGTGCATGAAGGCATCGCAGGAGGACATTATGCAGGGAAGACAACAATGCAGAAGATTCTTAGAGCTAGCCTCTGGTGGCCTACTTTACATAAGGATGCTAAGGAATACTACAGAGCCTGCGATGTATGTCAAAGAGTAGGGAAGCCTTCTCGAAGAGATGAGATTCCTTTAGCACCACAATTAACATTACAAGTATTCGAGAAATGGGCCATTGAGTTTGTGGGACCTATTAACCCACCAGGAAGGTGCACGGGAGATAGATATATTATCATTGCGACAAAATATTTGACCAGATGGGCAGAAGCAAGAGTAGTTAAGGATTGTAGTCCAGCTACAGCTGCGTAATTCATTTTTGAGGATATCATAACAAGGTTTGGATTCCCGAAGATCCTCATGAGTGATCAAGGCACACACTTCATCAAAAAAACTATTGAAGCCTTGACTCAGGAATTTGAATTTCACCATCAGAAGAGTACTCCATACCACCCATAGGAGAATGGTACAGTCGAAGCCTTCAATAAGATCTTGGAGACAAAACTGACTAATATTTGTAGTGTTAACATAGATGATTGGGATTTAAGAATTCCAGTAGTATTATGGGCCTACATAACTACTTGCAAGAAGTTAACAACACACACCCCATTTAAGTTGGTATATGGCTTGGAAGCAGTGGTACCTATGGAATACTTGGTTCCTAGTTTAAGAATCGCAGCATTTACAGGTATGGATGAAATAGGTGTTGTTCAAGATAGGCTTGCCCAGTGATGTAGGAGCATCGCTCCACGTTAGCAAATGTTCCATCACACAAACACGCAATTGAGAAAGGGAGTGGCATTAAACCTCCCATTTTTTTTAAATTTGAAATAATCCTATATGGATTTTCGTGTTGTAAGGCTGTAAATGCCAGGCCATGCCTTTGTACAGGTAATGGTTGGATTTACTTAAAGGGTTGCTTGTAGCAGATTTAACTCGTAGTCAGGTCTGGGTAAACATTTATGAAACTTCAATGTAATAGATGATGTTAGGTGAGAGAGGATGAGCTCGCAGATCCCCTCTTTTGTAAAGGAGATCTTGTATCAGATTTCATAAGGAGAATGATAGAGAGGCCTTAGGAGGTCATAGAAGTTCTGAGAGATAGATTGAGAGAATTGGGACTCTGTTACAATCCAGTTTTTGTAAACATCTGTATAGACACACATAGATAATAGAAAAGCAATTTTTCCTGCATACAGTGTGTTTATGTATTTGTGTCCATTTTATGTTTTTATGCATTTTCATGGTTTGAATGCTTAACCGATGAAGTATTGCATGAGTTTCAATTGTTTCTCATCTTTGATTTTTCGAGTGCAAGGAGTGCACATAGTCTGCAAAGAATGCGTTGACAGAGGTTTAACCTCAAGGGAAATCTCGGGAGGGATATCGTTGAACCTTCATCAATAGAATTGCAAGGAGTGCACGAGAAGAACTCTTTATCGAGTTCAAAGAAAAGCGGAGTTACTGAGAACTCTATAGAGCTTTGCCGGGTGGGCATTGAGCCGGTGAAAGTGTGCACAGAAGAAATCCATGTTGAGTTCAGGAGTAACAGAGTTACTGAAAACTCTGTGAGGAAAATCTCTGGAAGGAGTGCATCGAGTAGAAGAACGCCAGGAGGGCGAGAAGTATTTCTTGTTCAAGAAATCCTTCAGATTCTGAGTTTGAAGAAATCCCGAGAACACAAGGTGTGTGTGGGAGGTCGAAATCTTCGAGGAGATCAAGATTAGAAGGGATAACACAAGAAGTGCGTATGAGACAGACTTATTCTAATTCCATAAGCTTAGAAGAGATAACACTTTCAGAAGCGTAAGAGATAACCAAAGGATTCAGGTTCGCGGAAGGAAGTTCAAAGGCTGAGATATTTCGAACATCGAAAAAATATTCTAAGTCGGGAGAAGGTGGAAGCTCAGGAGGAAGAACGACTGTGATCACCGGATCATAGGGAACAATATCGACAATTGTCGGATCAAAAGGAGTTGCACGAGTTTTAGCACTTCGCGTACAGAGGAGAGAAAAGTTATCGGAGTTGAAGCTTGAGATTCTCGAAGTCTGGAACCCAGGAATAGAATCTTGACCATCCGATCAGCAGGATAGATCTGAACCGTCAGATCATTGGGGGCGAAGACCAAGCATCATATCTCTAGGAGGAATCGCATTCGTTGGTTGCTGTAAGCTCAGGAGGGAGAGCGGTTTGAAACTTGAGATTCTTGAAGTCCGTAGTCCCGGAACGTCGAGGTGGAATCTCAGTCATTTGATTGAAAAAGTGTGAGCTGTCAGATATCATGAGTGCATAAGGAATCAAGTTTGATACTTGAAGCTCCCGGAGTGCAGAGAGCTAGAGCATATCTAGACCGTTGAATCCAGGAGGGTACGTGTCAGCAGGATGAAAGATCTGGAGGAAGGAAGAAGTTGAGACTTGAAACTCCTAGAGTGTGAACAACAGAAGAGTCATGAGTCGTTGATTTGGGAGGAGACACTTGTCAACAGATCTTTAGCTCCGAGGAAAAGTTGAAGTGTAATTTCAGTTTGAAAACTAAGATCGCCGAAGCGCAGAGACCCAAAGTCTCGAAATAAGATATGGACCGTGAGATCTAAGGGAGACGTGGTGCGAATCCGTGAACTCTGGATAAAGTCCCGAAGTGATGAACACAATCATTGGATTCAGAGGCGACGTGGCACAAATCTATTAACTCTGGATAAATTCCTGAAGTAATCATCAATTGTTGGATTAGGGGGGACACGCATCAGTGGATCTTAGACCCCAGGTAAAAGACATTGGAAGAAATAGGTTTGAGATTTGAAATCTCAGAAGTCCGAAGACCAGGAGGAAATCTCGACCGTCGATTGAAAAGAGGGCCATTGAATCATTGATCTAGGTTGAAAGGTCAAACACCCAGGTAAAGGCAGGGTTGTTGATTTATGAGACAGGTGTCCATAGATCACCAATTCCAGAAGGTTGGAGTATGGAAGAAAACTGAGTTTGAGATTTCAAACTTCCGGAGTCCGGAATTGCGAAGAGAACCTCAACCATTGATTCAACGAGAGTTGATCTAGTGCATAGATAAGGAGGGCGCATATTGGAAGTGTTTATTGGACATTATCGTCAAGATCGATGATCCCATGATATTGTGGGGACATAAGTTGTGAGAAGGTTAAGGAATCGAAGGTGGGCCACAATTTTAACCATGGTTTCGCCAAGGGGACGCATGGAGGTCGTAGGAGCATTGTGGGCCCAAAAGTGGTTTAACTCCAGACTCCTTATGACTGCACCCACAATCACGTGCTCATAGCCCCAAGTCATATCAAGTGAGGGATTATCCAAAAGGGAGCTAACGCCGACATTCTGAGTTTTCGCACAGAGTGAAAGGGGAAGGTCATGGGTTGTTGTCAGACCTGCACCAAGAAGTCGAGGGGGCATCTATTTAGATACAGAGGGAGACCTTTAAGTTCCAAAGAGTCTTTTGACTCGAGAATCAAATATCCAAGACTAGGAGGTCACACAGACCTATGGGGGAGTAGGGGGGCTGCATCACCCAGTTATTGGAACTGGAAGAAGACATGTTTATTGCAGGATTTCATTAGTGGGTACAGAAAGAAAGAGAAAAGGATTATCATGACAGACACATCAGGAGAAAATCCTTTAAGTATGGAGATTTGGTATTGTTATATGAAAACAAGTTCATGAAGCATCCAGGGAAGTTCAGGACACATTGTCTAGGACCATTTGAAGTTGCCTATGTTACAGAAGGAGGAGCTGCGCAATTGAAGACCCTTAATGGAGAATGGAAAGACGGTTTGGTAAATGGGAGCCGATTGAAATTGTATTATGACAACCAGTTGCCTCGCTGTTACCGGAGAATCCCCCTGCAAACAAGTGGATTCCCTCTTGGATGCTAGACCCATAACTCCAAGACCGAAAGTGCTATTATGGACACTGACATTCCTTTTAGATCTAATTAAGCTAATGAATGAAGAGGAAGAAGAAAAGTGTACCTTTTTAAATGGCGTTTATCCTCGCAAAGTCCAAGTTGAGATTCAATCCCAAGCTCCTTGATAGGTCCTGTAGAACAAACAAAGATACAACAAGCTTCCTATTCTACCGATATTAGCTCAAATACAGATCTATCTACTGAAGACAAGTTCATGTGGAACAAACATAAACTTGAAAGAAACAGGCCATGCATGCATGCATATTAATGAGAACAAATGAAGAATACTTACAATCCTCTGATGAAGGTGCAACAACTTCTTCCAACTCTCCTTGTCCAACCCCTTTTCTCAAGTAATCTACACTGATATGCTTCAATGGAATCTCACTTATGGGATCATAAGTTTGGTGTAATTCTCAATCTCCATATATCTCAATACCAATCATGAGATCACAAGTTTGGTATCTTTGTCTCTCTATCCATGTATGTATTGTATGTTGCCTATGAGATCATATGTTTCATAGCTCCAATCTTTTCATGTCCCTTTCACCATGAGAAGGCCTCCTTATATAAGCTTGGAGAGACCCAACCACTTGAGATATATTTGGGATAATTTGAGGATTCCTCTCCTTCATTTGTGGATCTTCCCTAAGATCATGCCTTGAACTCATATTCGAATCCAACCAACTTCAGAGATTGAGGGGTTTCTTCCCTGATTTCCTCCAACAAACCAAAATTCACTCAGGAAGGGTACACCTCCCCCCAAAGAGTACACAGAGCATTTCAACGCTCCCCCAAAGAAGGCTAGGAAGCATCGACGCTCCCTAACAGTGGGTAGGGGATCACTGCCTTCCAAAAATCATTTTAAAGTAGTTTTTTCAGTGGAAAAAGGCTTTTACTCCTTGTCAAGTGATTTCTCCTCTTCAAAACCAATCTTTGAGGTGTCTTAAGTGTCCTTATGATGTCGTTAGAGGAATGACATAGTAAAAATGGAAGTATGATGTTTGTGACACTTACAACACTGGTGGTCAAGATGCGACACTTACGGACAAGATGCGACACTTACAACACTTGTAATGATGACACTTGCAACACTATTGAAGTGAGTAATTTTGATGTGTAACAGATTTCCCCCCAAACTGCAAAGTCAAACTATGATGATGACTGAGGTAATTTGTATACTTTTTTGAGCAAGGGTATGAACGCAGAGAGGCTGGAAAAAGCTGCACACAACCATCAAACAAATATTATGACATGTTTCAAACCCAAGGCAGGCATACCTATACTTGAGTGATAAAGACTTTTTCAGGTATGGCCACCATAGAATACACTACGGATCCATAATTATATTGACAAAAGGTATAGCCACCAAACATACAATGTGGGTCTATAATTCCATGACATGAACTGATCGTAGCCATGAAAACTAGACTATGGATCTATGAGATGACAAGACATAGCCACAGACCAATACAAAGTGGATCTATGTGACAGTATATGTGTCAATATTCAAGAGAAACTCCGTCGCAACCTGGGAAAAGTATATATCAGAGTGAATGATTCAACCCAGGGTCTTCTTACCAATCCCGATGTAGTACAAATCTAACCATGTGAATAGATGTGTTGATGTCGAACATGACAGAAACCACTTGATTTCCCGTCAATGAGGTAAACCGTTAACAAGTGCGAGGGAGATCACCATTGATGTTAATGATTCCCAAGGTACTCTAGTACATTCCAACAAATGTGAATGGATGAGTTGAAGTCGAACATCTGTGGAATCATCCGATCAGAGGTCAATGATGTAAAACTATTGTCGGACGTGAGGAGGTCTGCCATTGAGGCATTCAGGTCCCAAAGTACTAACTGGCTTCTAATTCTAGCTCCTAGATAATGTGCTGAAGTCGACAGGAATATAATTGTCGAAGGAGGGCCTTGATGTATCCCCCATCAACGACGCGAAACAGACAGAGAGATGTAATTGGTGGATCAAATGAACATGGACTGACATGGGTGTTGAAATAGGATATTTGTGATGGATGAATCTCGAGGCAGATACTTCCCTTGAACACTGAGGCACAACAACATAAACATGATAATGCAATGGATACTGTGACTTACGTCGGGTGACCCAAAGGAGTAAGGAAACTCAAAGGATATGTTTGGTGTAGAGGTTCAACAGATTGAAATGTGTGCAAAGATAAAATGTCGTGTTCAAGGGCAATTGTAAGGTCACTAGTAAAGTTCTCAAAAACGGATTGGCTTGATTCCTTCAATTTTTATCCCATCCAGATAGACGAGTACCTATTTTTGGTTTAACAAGCTCGAGGAGGGTAACACATGCTCGATATAACGCACCTTTGGTAAGTTCCTCTTCCTTTGTTTAACGAATTGGAAGAAGTAAGGGTTAGGTCCCGTATGGTCCCTTCAATGTATGATTGTTTAACGAGTCTAGAGAAGGTAAAATCGATGATTTTTCATGTTTAGAGAGTCTGAAAAGAACTTAAAGACGACTCCAGGGTTGTAATTTTTCGTAAT
>JZKD02S2058304.1:74855-90467 GCA_000966675.3 Picea glauca
ACTCTTGCCACGTTTTCAACGTCACTCTTGCCACGTTTGAAACGTCTCTCTTGCCACGTTTTCAACGTCACTCTTGCCACGTTTTCAACGTCACTCTTGCCACGTTTGCAACGTCTCTATTTCCACGTTTGAAACGTCGGTATTGCCACGTTTGCAACGTCGGTATTGTGACGTTTCAAACGTCGCAAGACCGACGAAAACTAGGTCGTCGGAAAAACGACGTCATGTGAAATGACGTTTGAGGGGGTCCGAGGTTTGTCGGTCTTCCGACAATAGAAAGTGGCAATTGCGTCGAACGCGCCGTCGGAATTTGACCCAAATGTAGTAGTGAGAGAAAAGAGGGAGAATCAGTGTCTGATTTCTCTAAAAGGTTCAATAAAATGTACAACAAAATCCCCGTTGAGATAAAGCCTACAGAGGCCTCTGCCAAAATTACTTATGATAGTGCCTTTGACCTTGATTTCTACCTCCTTTTGATGGAAAGAAGAGCTACTTCCCTGGCTCTTATGCAAGATGCAGCCCTGGAAGTGGAGTCCAACATATTTGCGGTCGACAGATTTAGGAGAAAATCTGACAGAGATGGAGGAAGAGGAAGGTCCAAGACCTCAACCTCTGGTTCTCCCATATCTTACCCCCAAGTAGATGAATTAACCAATATGGTGAAGTCATAGTTTGCAGAAATGGATATGATGAAGTTTGAAGGGAAAGAAGGTTATAAGAATGCATAAAATGATGATAATAGAGGCAACTTCAAAATACCCAATAACACCCCTCAAATACTCCCGAGAGAGCCCAGAAACAGGGATATGGATAACCAGAAAATCCAAACCCCTCTCCAAAATAACCTTGTTGTGGATGAAGAGAGGGAGGAAGAGGAGCTCGATCCTGAAATCCATTGTCTTGGAGACATCTCCCCATTTCCCCATTTGACTCAGTCGGCATACGAGGAGTCTCTCATGGATAGTCAGCTAAACAAGTTGAGTAAGGGAGACAAGGCTAATGACGACCAAAATAAATATAACTTCAGGTCAAAGAAGAAAGAAGGGAAGTCTGATATTCCTGATCAGCCTTCCAGAGGTTATAATCCCGCCAAATATGTAGTAAACAACAACAAAGAAAAGAAAACTCGGAATCTCTCGCCAGTAGCCAAAGACCATATACCAGAGGTGAGAGAAGTTCTGAAATCCCCTTCCTCTTTCAATTTTGAGCATGAAATCCATAAAATTAAGATCCCCGCACCCCTCTCTAAGTTGGACAAGCATGAAGATTTCAAAAGGAGCCTCTCTAATTTATTGCAGTCTGATCCCTCAGCTCATCCCTCTGACTCAATCAATTTGTAAGATGAAAAGTGAGCAGTCATTCTAGTTCCTATGGTAGAATATAGATATGATTCATCCCCTCCTTTCTATACATCCCTAAATATACAATATAAGGTGTTGCATAATTGTCTGATGGACTCATGCGCTTCTCATAATATCATGCCCAAAACTGTCATGGAAGAACTCGGATTAGAGATCACTAAATCTTATCATGATTTATATTCTTTTGACTCAAGGAGAGTGCAATCTCTTTGGGTCATCAAAGATCTAGTGGTGACTTTGTTCCAACTCCCCATGAAAAGTGTGGTCATGGATATCGTGGTAGTTGATGCTCCTCCCAAGTTTGGCATGCTATTGTCAAGATCTTGGATAAAAATACTTGGGGGAACATTACAAATGAACCTCACATATGCTACCATTCCAGTGTTTGGAGGGGAGCATAGGAGACTGTACAAAGAAGCTCAGTTGGCCTACATTATCGGTGATGAAGCAAATCCCACCAATCATCCTATCTTTTCCCTTGATACTGATTTAGGGTCCGGCTTATTGTAGCTCATCGATGCCCCTGAACCTCCTCTTGAGATCAGAAAGTCCATTACTCTCTGTGAAGATTCTCCTCCAATTACTTGAGTGTGGAAAATTTTCTTTGATGGAGCCTCTTCTAGGAATGTTGATGGCGCTAAAGTAGTCTTCGTCTCCCCTGCTCAGGAAACCATGTCTATGTCATACAAATTAGAGTTTGAGACTACCAATAATGTGGCAGAATATGAAGCTCTTGTTTTGGGCTTAAGGGCTGCAAAAGACATGGGGATTAAAGAGATAGAAGTGTTTGAAAATGTTGAGTTGATTGTCTAGTAGATCATAAATATTTATCAGACCAAACAACCTCGACTCAAAAGTTACATAAATGAAGTTTGGGATCTAATTGATAGTTTCTTCCTAGATTTTAACATTTCATTTGTTCCCAGAGAAGAAAATGTCATGGTCGATTCTCTGGCTATTTCAGTGAGAAATTTTAGAGTCCCTCTGCCACCCAATATCAAGTATGATATAGAAGTAAAATACATACCCTCCATACCTGACAATGTCAAGCATTGGAAGGCATTTGAGGATGATATTGAGATCATGAGATTCCTGGAATTTGATGACGAATTCTTTGCATTACACATTGATCAGGATCATGATTCCAAGGGCGACCCTCCCCCTAAAGTATTTTTGAATAAAATTGCTAATCACCATATTTTTCAACTTCTTAGCAACCACATTCCAAAGGGATTGGTTCCTTTGGAAATATTGTTCAATGGGAATGATGTGGCAGTAAATCTTAAAGGCCTGACTGAGGATGTTGATGTAGCTGAGTGAAACATTGGTACATAGGGGGATCCAAAGTTCGTTAAGTTATCAAACAGCCTGTCAAGAGAGAAGAGATCTGAGTATTTTGAGTTATTAAAGGAATTCACTGATGTGCTTTCCTGGACCTATGAAGACCTCAGGACATATGACACCAGCGTTATTGAGCATAAGATTCCACTGAGAGAGGAGGCCAAACCATTTAGGCAGAAATTGAGACAAATAAATCCTATGCTACTGCTTATTATGGAAAGGGAGGTAAAAAATTTGTTGGACTCCCAAATCATTGTCCCATTGAGATATTCTGAATGGGTGGCCAACCAGGTCCCGGTGAGAAAAAATAACGAAGAAATCAAACTCTGTGTCAATTTCATAAACTTGAACAGAAGCTCTAAGAAAGACAATTACCCTTTGCCAAAGATGGAACACATATTGCAGAGGGTGACAAATGCATCTAGGATTTCCATGATTGATGGTTTTTCTGGCTACAACCAAATATTTGTCTTGCCTGAAGACAGAGAAAAGAAGACCTTCACCACTCCTTGGGGTACATTCATGTATGCAAAAATGCCATTTGGATTGATGAACGTGGGAACAAACTTCCAACGATCCATGGACATAGCCTTCATTGGAGAAAAGGATAAATTTGTGGTCATCTATTTGTATGACATAACAATATTCTCCAAATATGATAAAGAACATTGCCAACATCTGAGGAAGGTTTTCTTGAAATGCAGAAGGTTTGTTCTCTCCCTAAATCCCAAGAAATCATTATTTGCTATGCAGGAAGGAAAATTATTGGGGCACATAGTATCAGCTAAAGGGGTTAGGATCGATCCCAGCAGGGTAGAAGCTATTCAAGCCTTATCGCTTCCCAGATCCAAGAAAGAGGTTCAGTCCTTTCTGGGTAAAATCAATTTCCTGAGAAGGTTTGTTTCAAATTTCACTGAATTGGTGAAGCATATCACAACCATGCTTAGGAAGGGGAATGAAGTGAAATGAACTTATAAGCCCAGAGAATCCTTCAACCAAATTAATAAGGAACTGACTGAGGCTCCCATGCTGATCAATCCTAATTATTCCAAGGATTTCTTGATCCTTTCCTTTGCTTCGTAGGACACAGTGGAAGCCATTTTGTTACAGAAAAATGCTAAGGGACTGGAACAACGTATTTCCTTTTTCAGCAGAGCATTGAGGGACATAGAAGTCAGATATGACATCATGGAGAAGCAGGCCTATGCCTTGGTGAAAGCCCTCAAGGTTTTCAGATTTTATGTTCTGCATTCAAAGGATATTGCATATGTTCCTTCAGCTGTTGTGAAGGACATTCTCATTCAGCCTGACATAGACGGGAGAAGGAGCAAGTGGATTGCTCAAATCCTCAAATTCGATCTCCAAATTAAACCCACCAAGATAGTAAAGGGTCAAGGTTTGGCCAAGTTGTTGGTTGAATCTAATTATGAAGCTTTGGGGGTTAACTTCATCAATACTTTCTCAGATGATCGACAGGCTATGTTGTCCAACAAAAGTTCTCAGGACAACCCCCCATTGGTAGAATGCACCTGGTATAAAGACCTTATATATTTCCTATAGGAGTTGCAACCCCCAGATGGTATGGGAAGGAGAAAGGCAAGAGATTTAAATCTCAAAACAATTAGATATTTCCTTATCGACCAAGTTTTGTATTGGAAATACCCTCTAGGAGTGCTTTTGAGATGTTTAGACCCACAGGAGGTCCATAAGATTATGTTTGATTTTCATGACAGCCTATGTGGGGGACATCACTTCTGGAGGACCATGGCCTATTAAATTATAAGGGCTGGGTACTTCTGGCCTACTCTGTTCATTGATGTCTGTGCGAAAATCAGGGCTTACGTCAAATGTCAAAAATTCTCTGGGAAGCAGTAACTCAAGTCCCTACCATTAAAGCCTGTAGTAGCTCCAGGTTCCTTTCAGTAGTGGGGCCTAGAATTTATTGGGGAGATTCATCCTCCTTCAAGTGGTCAACATAGGTGGATCTTAACTGCAACTAATTATTTCACCAAGTGGATATAAGTTATCCCTACAAGGAACACTTCTCATAAAGTGATCATTGGTTTTCTTGAAGATATAATGCAAGGTTTGGTTGTCCGAACAGAATCATCACCGATAATGTTGCATCCTTCAAGGGTGAACCATTGATAAGGTTTTTTGAGCAGTTCAGGATTGCATTGATTCACTCTACCCCCTAATATCCCCAAGGCAATGGATTGGCAGAGTCCTCTAACAAAATCCTGATAAACATCATCAAAAGATTTTTAGAGGACAACAAAAAATCATGGGATTCAAAGCTCAAATTTTCTTTGTGGGATGATAGAGTGACAATGAAGAGGTCCCTGGGAATTTCTCCTTTCTAGTTCATGTATGGGGCTGAAGGAATTTTTCCTTCTCAACTCGCCTTGCCTGTAGTAAAATTCCTCCAAGATTGTCAAGAAGAGCCCGATGACATGATCAAGAAAATTCATCAGTTGGTGGAAGTGCAGCAGACTAGAAGGAATGTGATGGACAGAGCACATGACCTTCAGTAGAAAATCAAGCAAGCCTTTGACAGGAAAGGAAATAAAAAATATTTCCAGCTAGGAGATCTAGTACTCAAGTGGGATGTCCCCAGACAAGAAAAAGGCAAACATGGCAAATTTGAAGCCCTTTGGATCGACCCTTTCAAAATCTCTGAGAAGTCTCTGAATAACACTTACAGGTTGCAGGATTTGGAGGGGGGAAAAGTTTTTGGTGGCCCTGTAAATGGTCACTTCCTGAAAATGTTTTTTGTTTAAAACCGTAGTCGGCATCCCACCATTGTAAATACCGTTCATGTTTTGTGTTTATTTTGTTATGTTTTTAATTGAAGACTCCACAACCCAACACTAAGGCACTGAAGCTGCGGAAATAGTTCTTAGAGACTCATAGGGAGGAATCTATCCCCCATGGAGCCTAATGTTAGCACATAAACTTGTCAAGGTCTTGAGGTTTGTGGTTTCTACCTGAGTCTGTATTTTGCCCATCTATCTTCCTCTGCAAACTCGATTTTAATTTTTTCCCCTCGACTTGTAGTTTTTATTTTGTTTTCCTTCATCCATTTGATCGACCTGTTTTCCTTGTCATCCTGTCTAAGAAGTATCGACCCTAGGCCTTCTTGTTCTCTCTTATACTGGTCATTCCTCACTTTATATATGTCTCTGATCTTCGTTTTCCCGAGCCCTCATCCACTCATTCAAGTGAACCACATAGGCCGCATTCGTGAGCACCAAGCGAAACACTTGAAGCAGTCTGATATAAAATCAAGTCAAGCAAGTGAGCATATAAATTTCCAACGGCGGAGATCCATTAGGGCGATCGAATCGACGACCATTGGGTGATCGGGATCATGAAGTTACACGATGTATAAAATCAAGGAGAGGTATGAAGTCATGAAATGATCGAAGTCGTTCATTTTGGAAGGACACGTGGTACACGATTAGCCTAAATCATGATTTCTCAAGTCAGAGCAGTCAAAGAGCGGAGTCTTTAGAGCTCACGAAATGAAAAATTGCAAAAGGATCGCATTCGTTGATCAAAGGAGAGATATGGACCGTTGGATCAGCTTTTCATGATTTCGCGAGTCAGGAAAGTAAGAGGGAAGAGTTTTGAAGACTCACAAGTCTCGATGTCCCGGATTGCAACGTGTTGATATGATGAAGTCCTGAAACCCAAGAAGTTTGGGCCCATGGTCATAGGCCAGGGTTATATGGAAGTAGGGCCAAAAGAAGGATAAGCACCCATTGCATAGCCAACATCTCATGTTTTCAAGGAAACAATTGTGGTCGTCAATTTCCAAGCACGACTGATCATCGATGTGAAGGGATTTTTCACGGGGTCGAGAATCACGATGTTGGAATCAGGATGGAGTGAAAACTCCCAAAAGACAAAGTCCCGAGAGTGCCTATGTTGATTGCAGAAGAAAAGAAGCATGGTTTCGAAGCACCGAGATTAATTTAGCAAAGTCAGAAGCACTTCCTAGATCATTCATGGATGTTAGGGCTCACCCCAATCCCAATGAAAGAAGTTAATGAAAGCAGGAGGGATGGTTGAAACCTCGTTTCGACCATAAATGGAAAGTATGGAAGTTTGTCCATGGCAGTAGGCTGACAGTCTGGAGTTCCTCTGATGATGAATTTTTCCTACAAAGCCCATACTGTCTGAGTTTGCATCTGACAGAGGAAAAGAATGTGCAACCTGACAGAAGAAGAAGCAGATGCCAAGCCTTGAATGCAATGACCATAGTGTGCTTCTAAAGGGAGCGAGTTGTTTTGAGTATAAATACTCAATTTTGATATTTTTTTATGGTCAATGGTAGAGAAAAGATCCCGATTTGTAACGTTTTAATGAACACTCTAGTTCTTTGGTCATGCTTTGTAGTATGAGATTTCTTGTTTAATGACAGTCATCTTTCTTACTCCCTCTTGTTTCCCTCTAATGCTAAAAGATTTCATGATTGACTGATTCACTTGAATTATTGTGACTGCATTATAACGAATGTTTGATTATAGTGTTGTTGTAATTCCTTTCAGTTTCTTTGAGATTTAAATTCAAGAAGTTCTTGCATTTAAATTATTCCTCCTTGGGATGCTAAAAGACCTGATGCCGTCGGCAAACTTCTTTACTCTCCTCGAGTTCTTCCCTCCACTCACCACTATATATAAGCAGAAATTTAAAGCTGAGATCGATAGAATGCTCAAAGCTGGAATTATAGAACCTATGGAAGAATCAGAATGGATAAGCCCGATGGTATTTCAGGAGAAAAAACAAGGAGGGATAATAATATGCGTCGACTTGAGGAAGTTGAATGATGCATGCTTACATGACCCGTTCCCTACACCTTTCACGGATGAAGTGTTGGAGAACGTAGGAGGACACGAATTTTACTCATTCATTGATGGATTCTCAAGCTACCACCAGATCAATATAGAACAGGAAGACATATACAAGACCACATTTTCTACAGAATGGGGATCCTACCAGTACACATTCATGTCATTTGGACTGAAGAATGCACCAACAATATTTTCCAGAGTAGTCATCGTTGCATTTAAGGAATTTATCCACCAATTTATAGAAGTATACTTGGACAATTGGACAGTCTATAGTTTGTTGAAAGATCATGTAGAGGTCTTACGACTGATGTTAGAAAGATGCAGGAAGTGCCAGATATCGTTAAACATAAAGAAATGTATCTTCGGAACACTGTTTGGGATACTTTTGGGCCATATAATATGAAAGCAAGGCTTACTAGTAGATCCTACAAAGATTGCAGTAATTGTTAACTTTCCACCACCAAAAACAGTCTGTCAACTAAGAGAGACATTGGGACACACAGGGTACTATAGAAAATTTATCAAAGGATACACACAAATTACCGTGCCAATTGAGAAATTGTTAAGGAAAGATACAAAGTTTCAATGGAATGAAGATTGTCAACACGGTCTAGATACACTGAAAGAAAAAATGGTAACAACGCCAATACTGGTATTTCCAAACTAGGTGAAGACATTCCACGTACATGTAGATGCATCAACCATAGCACTTGGAGTTATTTTGGCACAGCTAGGAGCAGGAGATCTATATCATCCAATAGCATTTGTGAGCAGAAAACTATCAGAATCGAAGCAGAACTACAACACTACAGAGAGGGAAGGCCTAGCTATGGTCTAAGCACTGCAGAAGTTCAGACATTACTTATTGGGAAAACATTTTAAGATGTTCACAGATCACTCATCCCTTAAATACCTAGTCAACAAGCCAGTGTTGGGGGGGAGAATCTGTTGATGGTTACTACTATTTTAAAAGTTTGAGTTTGAAGTAATAGTTAATCCAAGAAAATTGAATGTAGGACTTGACCATCTATCAAGGGTCACGAACGGAGAAGAACCTACAAATTTAGAGGACAAATTTCTAGACGCACAGTTATTTTTAGTCTAGATAGCTGATGAATATTTTGCAGATATCATCTAGTACTTGAGTACAGGTACTGCACCACATGAATATAACACCGCACAGAAGAAAAACCTGGTAGTCTGGGCTACCGACTATCAACTGATCATAGGACACTTATACAAAATGGGAGCAGACAACATCTTGCGAAGATATGTGCTAGAACATGAAAGACCAAGAGTTTTAGCAAAAGCCCATGAGGGAATAGCAAGAGGAAATTATGCAGGCAGAGCTACTGCACAGAAGGTATTACGCATAGGACTATGGTGGCCGACCATTCACGGAGACTCGAAAGAGTATTGCCATAGATGCGATATCTGTCAGAGGGTTGGTAAACCTAATACAAGGGACGAGATGCCATTGCGACCGCAGGTAACGTTGCAGGTATTCGACAAATGGGCAGTAGACTTTGTGGGACCAATTAACCCACCAACAAAGAGGATAGGATCAAGGTACATTGTCACCACAACAAAATACCTGAAAAGATGGGCAGAAGAAACACCATTGAAAGATTGCAGCGTAGAAACAACAACACACTTTATATTTGAACAAGTAATCACGATATTTGGTTGCCCAAGAATTTTGATGAGCGACCAAGTCACTCACTTCATTAACAACACCATTAAGGCTATGACTGGAGAATTTGAAGTCCATCATCAAAAGAGCACTCCATATCATCCACAGGAAAATGGAATAGTGGAAGCATTTAACAAAATCCTTGAGAATGCACTAACGGAGATTTGTAATGTCAACATGGATGATTGGGACCTCAAAATACCAGTAGTATTATGGGCATATAGGACTACATGCAAGAAGATGACAGGACACGCGCCATTCATATTGGTATACAACCAAGAAGCAGTAGTGCCATTAGAATTTTTGGTACTCAGTCTGTGGATAGCAACGATCACACACATGAAAGAACGAGGCACAATACAGGAGAGGATGAATCAACTGATGATCATGGAGGAAGATATGATCCTAGCAGGGTTCCACCAACATGTTCAAAAATCAAGGGACAAAATTTCAAGAAGAAAAATTTCAAGGAAGGAGACTTAGTGTTGATGTATGACAGTAAATCAATTCGGGATCCAGTAAAACTCAAAATGCACTGGTTAAGACTCTATGAAGTAAAAATTGTCACAGACGGGGGAGTTGTACAACTAAAAGGCATAGGAGGAGCAAAAATTAGAGGGATGATCAATGGAAGCTGACTAAATCTGTAAAAGGACAGTCGACCACCCATAACTTGAAATTCATCGCGCAATCTAAAAAAAAAAAACAGGATATCAAATGGTACCAACGGAGGTATAGTGTGCCGAAAGGAGAAAGAGCCACACACTTAGTAATACGAACCTGATGAAGACAAGGCCAATGGTCAGTTCAAAACGAAAAAAAATGGGAAAGGCAAAGACGACAAAATAAGTGCTAAGTGATGAAGGCAAGAAGAATTGAATGTTGGAAACGATTGACTGGACACCGCATTAATCGTGCCAACTGGAGACGACAAGGGAGAGTAATGGAAATTACGAAGGATTTGGAGGTTCATTGAATCGTTCATAAAGGTAACATCTTCGAAAAGCTTCCCATGACGCCCATACAAATAAAGGACGCGGGAGCAAAAGGATTATTGCGAAATTAGAAAAGGCAGAGAGAAATAGAGCATATGAAGCACAAAGAGAAGTTTATAGAGGCTGCAGAGGCTACTGATCTCAACAGACGATCAAATTTTACCACCATGGCACCACCTAAACAAGCAGAACCAAGCCATAATACTAGACACTCCAGAGTTAGGACTAGAGCACAAACAAAATCGCAGGAAAGCAAACAACAACCACCAGAGGTCGTCAATGTGGACGGAATACGATCACCAGATACAACACCAGTAAACCCCACACCCATTGTGGAAGAAACCCAATAGACATCACTAGTAGGAATGGACGTGGATATGTCGGAAGAGGGTCAGGGCCAACATAATGAAGACACAAGAAGCCAAGCAAAACCAGGAAACCTTGAAGAAGCTCCGAGAGTCAATGGGACGATGCCAAATCAGGAAGAAGTGGTCGATCCAGAAGAGTCACAGGAAACTGTGTCGGAACACCCATAGGAGGGAGCAGTGGAAGATGTCACTATATGACCAGAATAATATGATGGAGAACGACCAATGGATGTTGAAACCTCGAGTCAGCCACCACCACAAAAGGAGAAGAAGACAATACCTAGGTCACCATGCAAACAACCCTCCGCAATAATTGTTTTGTCGCGCATACCAGAAGGGGTGCGGGTAAAAGAAAATTTGTTAGGGTATGTAGAAAAACTAAAGTACTCAGACCATGATGTAATGGACATGGACAATTTTATGGATTTCACGAAGCAAGTCTACCTACAGACTATGGGTGTAGATCGCTTTGGTGAACCAATTCATCAACCACTCTAGTGGGCAACAGGACTGGCTAAAATAGGCATTTTAGGTCTATTGGAACTACCACACTTTGGCAAAGGACAATATGCCAACAATTGCATCAAACAATTGATAGTAGTCACACATGGTGGATATTTGTGGTTGGACAAGCTCGCCTCAATAGACGTAGAGCTCATTGTGCACATCATAGGGCTTCCATCATGGGGCATGGATCCTGAACAATTCCTCGAGGATAAAACAAAGGAGAAATCACTCGCTAAAGAGATGAAAAATAAATACGACATTGAAAGGGGGACACACAGAATCATTATCAAAAGGATCAATGACATTGTGACAAGAATGGCCGCAAAAATCATGGCCTACAAGTTGCTCATAAAATTCCATAAGGAGGAAGTCTCGGTCGGGGTTGTTGGAGTTGCAGCACAGGGTGTCGAGGGCACCGTGATCAGTTGGGCCCCTTATCTTTTGAATCTGTTTCTAGATGACTGCAAGGATGCATAGGATTTGGGGACAGAATTTCACTATTCATGGTTGATCATGTTGATAGCCATTATGGGATGGAAGGAACCGAAATATGCATTTTTCCTCACCAAACCCAAACCCAATCATGGAGTGAGATACTTATCAATTGGCACCACTTCGGATGCCAAGCACAAAAATATGAACGCAACTATATTCAAGGGACATCTTCACGACTTACATGAGACCATCACCAACCTTTGGAGAATAACACTACAGGTTGTTTCCTACTATTAGGGCATAGCTAACTTCAAGGCCACTTGACATGCGATGTGGATCCACATGCAGAACGACCCCAACAAGCAATGGATACAATTGTGTTACTGCATCATGAAGGGGGATATAGAAATGGCCATCAAGGAATGATAAGATGATTGGAGGATTCCAGTCCTCACTCGATACATACTTGTTGGGGCAGAGGAGGAGGAGGTAGGGCAGGAATGGACACAGCCCCAGAAAGTCATAGTGCCCAAGAAACCAAGGACGGGCCAGACCAAACTAAATTAGATGAAAGAAGGGACATTCAAGACAAGAACCCAAAAGGGGAAGAAGAATAACACACAGGCACCCCAAGTACAACATAAACAACCCAAGGTAGTGCAGGGGACTACACTAAGTCCTAATCCACAAGAGCCAGGACCGATTAAGCGATCAACTACTCAGACAGGGGGTGCGTGCAAGAAGATGAAGGCACATAAAACACATTACAAATACACAATCACGGAGGATGATGCATAAATGGTACCCCAAATGGTCCAGGATCGCACATTCGAGGATTTTGACAATGTTGTGTGCCATAGGGATATAATTGAAGAAGATCTAGCATACATGCGACAACTCCTCAAACAAATCAGGGAAGTGCAAGAAGCCGACAACAACATAGAAACAGGGTCGTCAACATCACAGATAGGAGGAGAACCTGAAGCAAGCAAGATGGATACATTCTAGACAATACTGTAGCCGAGTGCAACGATTCACGTTACACCTAGCATGTTGCGCATGGAAGAGATCGTGGGGCATACACCCCTAAAGGACTTAGCTCAATTGCAGTTGGTATTGCCACCGATACCAGGAAAGACCCTATATAAACTGCAGGTTAGCATTACACAAGAAGTACAGTCTTGCACACACACAGATCTAGCAGAATTAGAGTAGGAAAAAGAAAAGAGGGAGGAATTGGAATTGATATATGAGAAAGCCAAGCTCGAGACCAAAGAGGAGAGGGAACGCATGAATGAATTGGAACAAAAAGTTGTCGGAGCTTACGAGAAGATTCCAAAGACCGCACAAAGGGCCAAACTCATGGCAACAGAGAAGATTGATCAGATTATGTAGACACTCGATCAATATCAATAGGATATCGAGAAGAAGGAGGCAAAAGAGAAGATACAGGAGATAGAACAACAGGTCAGCGCAACAACCAACTTGTTCGACAAGGCAACACAGCTCTGGACAAAGCTAGAAAAGGATCAGGAGCTCCAGCAATGAGACTAGGAGGAAGAAAGGATAAGCGCAACTATCCAACACCTCAAGCAGAGGCATAAGACAATGTCTATCATGGAGCGTGTCAAAGGGGCGAAAGACATGAATAAATTGCAGGCATAACTCATCACTGCATAGACGCAGAAAAAGGAGTGTCAAACTCAAATGGAACCACTCCAAGAGAGAGTAGCATAGGTAATTGCATAGGCAGAGGAAGCCAAGACATATATGGCACAGACCCAGGAAGAGTGTACAAGGTTGGTCAATGATGATATGGCAGTACAGACATTGGACGCACTCAAGGAGAAGACCGCGCAGGCTCAAACGCAAGTAACAAAGCTCAGGGAGAAGTTCCAAGCAATCACTAGGGAGATCGATGAATCACACAAAGTTTGGGTGGCTTGGGACAAGACACATGTCAGTGTTGGGGGCCTGTTGGAAGCAGGCCAAAGCGAAAAGAAAGGCTATTTTTGGAAATAAGGCATGCACGAGTGATCTAAAAATGAAGAAGACTTGTATTCTTGAAAATATTTGCAAGTTAAATTTTATGTGTTAAAATACAAATGGATCAATTTGTAACAAAACTTTGATGGAAATTACTCATTCAAGATGCATATAAACAACATTAATAAATAGTGAATAGAAAACACATAACACAGCAAATGATAAAGGAGTTCACCCCTCTCTTGGGCTACATCTCCTAGTCCAGCTTCCAATGGATCTTTTGTATTATTTGCTCAAAGTTCTCAAAAATGTGCTTTACAATGCTCAAAATGTCAAATAGATGGCTCCAATGGATTTAGAACGTCCAAAACCCCTAGCTGGGCTTTTTCGGCACCTCATTTGGCCAAAACTTGAAGAAGACAGGCTTCCTGGAAGTTCCCCTTCAAATTTGTTGTCTCTGAATCGCCAAAATCCACCCTTGTTGGCTCAACCTAGCCCCCACGTGTTTTTATGCGGAAAAACCCAGCACTGGGCACAACCGCACAACCAGTGCGAACTGTAGGACGGTTATGGGCGCACCTAGCCCCTAACCGCCAAGGGCGAGGTCATGTGGCCCATGTGACCACGCGCAAACGCAAATCGGGCTCCATTTTAAAGGCGAATCAGTAATGGACATTTGGCGGGCGTTATAACCATTTAAACCAAATATAAATCCGCACACATACGGTGTAACATATGGTCATATGTTATTGTATGTACGACCGCAGGCTGGGGCAGGCCCCGCGCCAACCATACACATATGCAACTTTAAATATATATAATGCCATATATATAACAAGGTCCAAATGGTGGAGTGCCGGTTGGCGGCCCTCCCCAAGTCTCTTCCCCTGCCCGGAGGTTGCGGGGTCGAGTCCTGCTGATTGCAAAGATTTTAAACCACCGACTAGGTGACACGTGGTGGCCATTGATTGGGCCACGTGTCACCATACAATTAGCCACCAAGATGCCACATGTCAGTAGCTCATTCATCCACTTAACTGCCAATTGTCCACCACTCATCCCTGCCACATGTCATACGGTCTACCATGTCAGCATCCGTACGGACTATACGGACTGTACAGTCAGCATCCCTTTTTTTTGCATGTTTGTTGTTTTGAACAGAATGTGATATCTCTCACTCCCGACTTCCATTTGAACCCAAATGAGTTGCGTTGGGTTCGCAACGACGAGGCCTATGCTCCTGTTCGATTTGAAGCAATTCTGAGCACTTTGATTTTTTGATCAAAATTTGATCCCCTGGATCACACCTCCCCATTGGAAAGATTTTGGACCTCCAAAAGACTATTTTCAGTCTATTTGAAGATGAGGGTATATCTCCCTCACCTTTCCAACCTCAATCCACTTGGATTTTCTTGGATTTGTACCTTTAATACCAACTCAAAGATACTCCACATTTCCTTGTTTTGAAGTCCGCATTCTCCTGTCAAGGATTGTGTCTTCATGCATTTTTGTAAGATATTCTGGGGAAAAATAATCTATAGAAGGAATCTAAATATGCTCTCCTTGATCATCAATCAAAGGAGGCTCATACAATTTCAAATTCTCAACATTAACAACTGCATACATTTGCATATAAGGAGGCAAATCTAAATGGAAGGCATTGTTACCAATCTTGTCAATAATCTTAAAAGGACCATATCGAATTGGTTTCAATTTTTTACCTTCTCCTTTAAGCATCTCCTTAATAATTTAAAGCCAAACTTCATCTCCAACTTGAAAACTGTGATTAACACGATGCTTGTCATGTCGTGTCTTGTACTTGGATTGACTTTTTTCCAACTGCTCTTGCACCATTTGATGTATCGATTGAATTTGTTCAATGAACTTTTCTGCCCTATCAATGTCATACTGACCATCAATATAAATATCCTTCCCAAAGATAAAATCTAAAGGACATTTGGGCAAATAGCCAAAACATGCTTCAAATGGCGACGTTTGAGTTGAAGAGTGCTTAGCTTGATTGTAAGCATGTTGAATGTAGTGTAAATGCTCATCCCAAAGTTTAGGATG
>JZKD02S2058304.1:116892-133941 GCA_000966675.3 Picea glauca
TGCCACATATGGCACGTGCATATGTAATTTGGGGTTATAATGTAATTCGTCATCTTGGCTATGATTCCCTCATCATTATTCCTGGATGATTATTCATTCGTACTTGGTTTCCATCTCTCGTACTTGGTTTCCATCGCACAAAGAGTTTCAAATCCTGCTTCCCTCTGCCTGGTTTGGGTGTAACCAGATATAATTGTATTCCATGAAACCAAATCTCTCAGAGACGTTTTGTCAAACATTTGGTGTGTATTTTCTATGCTTCCAAATTTAGCAACCATATCTATAAGAGCACTGCCCACCACAATCTCTGATTCAATCCCACATGAAACAACCAGATCACGAACTTCCAAACCGTCTTCTAGAGCCAAAATGGTCTGGATTTATGCCATCTTTGAGCATTTGGTGGTAAATTCGAATTGTTTATTCAAACATACCATTCTTTGTATATCCTCTCCGGATTGAATTCCAACAAAAGATATTTCTATTGGATACTTCGTCAAATAGTAAACGCGCATCAACCAGACTGTTGCATGTGACATACATGTTCACAAGCTTGGTTCCCAAAAAGGTCTTGTTATCAAGACCATTGTTTCATCTCCTTTATGTTGTTACACTTTTGCAAGATCAAAACATATTTATAATCCTTGCTCACAGAGTTTAAGTTCGCGATGTGTGATTCCCACTTCAGTATTTGCGTGACTTGGTATTTAGAAGTGAATGTGGCTTGATGGATGTACCCAGCCAGTGAATACATGGAGACGTGCTTTTGATTTTGGAATTTGAAGGTGGCCGTAGAAGAGTGTGGTCGTACCGTAATAAACATTGCAGTAAGATATTCTATGTTTGAGGGAATGCCACAAATGATTTGGTCACCTTGTATTACTATAGGATTTTAAAGTTTGTATTTCTCTTTGACACATCAATATGTTATCTATGAATAGGATAAGAAGGATACAAAATTATTGGGTGGATGCCACATTATCTCTGAGATGGTTAAGGGCCTGTGAGGCCTATGTAGCAAAATACATAAAGTTGAGAAAATACTAATACATCGAGCGACACTAACAGACAAAAAATCAGTTGGAGGCTATTTAGGTCTTCATTAGAATGGAGATTTTGAGCATATCTAGCAATCATGGCGCTCTGGGCCACTAGAGTTCTTTTTCTCATTTTGTCAAACAGTTTGCACGCATGCAAACAATTTCACCTCTGCTCGTTGTGTTTGGCCCAAACAAGTCCAGTGTTGAACCTGTGGCTCTGATACCACTTTGTAGTGTACCCAACCACCTTGGTGCCTGCTGCAATGGTGGGGTACTAGGACATTTCACCAATTTCCCTCTAATATTCACCATAAAATTCACATTTAAATCAAACATGCTAGATAACATACAAATCCATAAAAAAATCACTATATAATTCATAGCATAAACCATACAACATAGCATTTTACATAAACACAAGAACATAGTACTTATCTCTTAAAAATCCACCGACTGGTTGCATACCTACGACGTTCTACCCATCCATAGATCTCACTGCTCATAAAATATAAGTAGTGGATCACCCCTGAGCTGGGGCTATGAATCCACCAGAGAAAATCATACCTAAGCCAACCATGGTCCACAATCAATACCAACATGGTCTAAGCCAAGGTACCAAACCTCAACAACACTCCAACCTACAGTTTCTCATTCCCCATTAGCCTACATAACCCAAGGTATTGTTCTCCCTTCTCCATACCACGGTCCCTTGGGATGCACCACTACCCTTCTAGGGCTCAAGCACAGGCTGACCAAGAAGTCTGAGAGAACTGTGGCTCCAAGAGTGCCAACTTCCCTTAGAGGTCTCCAATTAACCTCCAGGTCTCACACCGGGGAACCTATCCCCACACTTCTCCCTCCAGGTCTCGAGCCTTCTCCAAGGCAACCCAAGGAGAAGTGTACACACATCCAGATCCAAGGGTAATATTCATAGTCTCCGATCACCATCCTCCCCAGAGCAACTCTTGTAGTCAACATGGTAAGAAAGGAGTGAATGGAATAGAATAGAGATTAAAACTAATCCCCCCTTTAAATATGCATATATCATTTTTATATTATATTATTATATAATTGATTCGGGTGGATATTGGTGGCCACCCACCTATTCCAACTGGCTCACATACATATTCATCTTGATTGTTTCAATTTTTATCTTGACAATTTTTTTCTAGCTTTTTGGGTCCTAAACTTCTGAGGCCATTTTGAGGCCCTAAAGAACGTTTTTTGGGCCCACCACAGTCTCATCATTTATTTAGTCATAGTGTAATGGAATAATGTCTAGTCCTCAGATAGACCTTTCCAACGGGTTATCGTGCGCCTAAAATGAAGATCGTATGCAAAAGTTACGACCTCAGGAAATTGATGTACCAACTTACCCCAACGAGGCCCACATGACTTTTGGCACTTCATATCTTAGGGTTAGGTTTTTGGATGTCTAGGATTTTGGTATTCATATTTGATGTAAAAAGGATTTTGGAGCCTCATTATACTCATCTTATTGCGAATGAGTGTAGCCTTCACATCTCTTCTCAGAGATAAGATGCCACCATTCTAGCAAGCTTGTTTCAATCTACATTTTACAGTTTCAACATATTTTTTATTTAATAGAAGTCAAATTTTATTGTATCTCTGTTATTATTCGCTATGTCTTTGTGTTAATATTATAAGATCAGCGTTTTCATTTCGTTCCGCTCATAAATCTGGATCAATGGTATCAAAGCGGTCTACTCCTTGTCATTTTTTAGTGCATGTCCCCAACGAGGTCAAGGTATATAGAGTTGGGTATTGAGCTTGTTTCTCTTGAGGAAAACCACTCTCGCACGCCCAAGAAACATTCCATGGCAGGAGAAAATAAATAAGACGGGACAAGATATCCTTTCAAAATGTTGCTCGAGGAATCCCTTGAGCGACAGAGGAACGAGAAGATGGACAACTTTGCACAAATCCTTCGATGGCTACCAAAAAACTATGCATCTCCCTCAAATGGAGGCACCACCCCCTTCAAGGTACAAATCAATTTTGATATTCCTATATTTCAAGGTCAAATAGATGTGGATGTTGTAGATAAATGGTTAAACCTTCTAGAAGGGTTTTTTTCTATCCACAAATATTTTGATAGATAAAATATTACGTTTGCTCTCCTCAAGGCCATTCCCCATGTCAAAGATTGGTGGAATACTTTTTGTGAGTAAAAGGAAACAGAGGGATCTACATTATTTGTAGTTTCACCCACTTGGGGTTCCTTCAGGGATGTTATTAAGCGTTAGAAAAACATGATCGCTTAGCAATAAAATAAAACAAATGCAAAAATAAAACACATAATATACACAATACAATAGAGACACATATATACATGGTTCACCCAGTGTGGGCTATGTCCACCAGATAAATTTCCAGGTCCTTCCTTTTTATTATCCAACAAAATGAAGGGATACAACCTACAACTCAACCACTGTAACTTCCTCTTCTTTCTCTCGCAGTCTCCTCTCTTAGTGATCCAAAAAGGATCCAGAGAAGGCTAAGAATAACTCAGAACTCACAGAGGCAACTCAGAACGCTCATAATGGCTCCAATAGATAGAGAAATGACAAAAATTCAAATTCCCAAAACTCAGTGAAAATGGCATGATCGCAAAGAGCGTGTCACAATATTTCTAATGGTGTAAATGGCTCGTCAAACAGAGTTACAGTTTGAAAGATATTCACATTCAAAGTTGTGGTCAACTAGGACTAGTCAGCAAGGGACACATCATCATCCGTACTGCTGACTTCAACATGAAGTCAGTGGCTGATGTTGTAGGGTGATGTCACCGTATGATATGCTGACATCAACATGCCACGTGGCAGCAACACAGGCTACCACGTGTCACCCACTAGTGGACTTTTTAGGGTCCATATGGACCAATAGAAAAGTGCCATGTGGCACTCCAGGAGACGCCATGTGGCACCACACAGGGAGCGCCACGTGTCAGTACAACAATGACAAGGCGAGCCACATCAACATATGAGTGGGCGTATCAACAGGTCCCATGTGGCGCAATCATGGGGCAACACATGGAATCCCGAGAATGCCTAATGCTGGCTTGCAAACGATTTTTGTTTTCAAAAAAGAAATGGTGGGTCTGCCAAATCTGGCAGACCACGTCAAATTTGTATAGTCATTGGAGGAGCTTCTAGCAGGCTGCTAAATATAGCAGGATTTCAAACTATATATATATATATATATATATATATATATAGAGAGAGAGAGAGAGAGAGAGAGAGATTAACCACTACCGAAAACAGAGTCCGACGGATTCCACCCCGGAACCTCCTACTAGTACAACGCCTTTAGAACTCCACGCTAACCAACACACCAATGGATGTGGCTTGGTACATCCACCACTTTCATTATTTAAAAATGCATATTCGCCCAAATCCAAGGAGGAGGCGTGTGCGACCGTACTGTACAATCCACGACATGGATTTCGAGATGAACACTGTCATAATTACAGGTACAAAGGGCACAAAAACCCAGACATAATTTTTCTTTGGCCTGGGAGTGCCAGAGTCGGATCAGAGCGTGGAGACAATCATTTTTGGGTAATTCGACACAACGAATCCAATAGTGATGTTTGTTTTCTGAGCTGAGCATTATTTCTACAACTTGATTTCAGAATGAGGTATATCCATGTATTTGCCAAATTCTTTTGTTGAGTTAATAAAAGAGCCTACCCATTTGAGAGCAGGACCCAGAGACGCAGTCCACCAGGGACGAACTCCATTATCAAGTTTTTATGTTCAGATCTGATGCTTATGTCTCTTCATTTCTAGGTTTTCTCTTCTTTAATGGTGCACTTTAATTTATGCTCATTTAATACAATTCTTTATAAGTTGTTGGCGTCATAAGTCACTCCTGGATTGCAGCAGGAGTAAGCCTGATGGCCATCAGTTTATGTCTCTATTTGTTGATAAAGGGTGATGAATGGAAGTAAATTCAGAACAATATCGTTCTAACTCAGAAACTAGGCCAGGCATGCACAAGCAAATGAGGTCTTGGTTCAACTTCAGATAGTAAGTTGTAATAAGGGTGAGTAGGAGGAAGACTTCTGTGAGGAAATGTGAAGGCCTACTGCAGGCATCGATCTTCTAACAACCTGTAGAAGAAAACTTTGAACACAAGAACCTCTTATATTCAAAAGCAGAAACACTAAAAGAACATAACAATGCTATAATAAATCCTTTATCACAATACAGTCACGACGATTCATGTGAATCAATAAATCATAAACCCTTTTAGTATGAGATCGAAACCAGATGAAAAAGAGAGTTGCCTTACATTGAACAAAAAAATTTCATATGCAGATACATAGCCAGGAAAACAGGTGCTTCATTAAAACATTACAGTCGGGAGCTCTGCTCTACCATCCATCCTGACACAACTACAAAAACTAAGTATATATACTCAGAGCAATTCCCCACCTTGGCAGCAGGAAGGTAGCTGAGATATTAAAGTCCAAATTAGCGTGTGCAGGCTCCTCTGGTCAGACGAGGACATCAGATCGACATGGATTCTTTAGGAAAACCTGCACACAGGATGATCTTGGGCAGACTTCCTGCCAGAACCTCCATGTCTTACATTTAAGGAGTGAGGCAAGGTTTCAACCACCTCCTTCTACCTTTATTTACCTCTAGCAGGGATCAGGATTGAGGCCGAGTTGAATTGGCACCTGGAGAATGTAGTGACACCTCCTGCGGCTAAACCTGGTGCTTTGGCCCTTTGCGCAGCTCTTTCTGTCACCCCAAGTGACCACAGGCCGTGACCTTGTGCCTATCTTCAAAGGTGCTTTTTTCATTTTGCGTTTCGGAGTTTCCCAATGTAGTGGAAGAGCAACCCCCTGTCTTTTGAAGTCCTGACAGGCGAAATGCCGGAACGACTAATCATTTCGTGTTTCGGAGTTTCCCAATGCAGTGGAAGAGAGACCCCATGTCTTTTGAGGTCCCGGTAGCCAAAATGACGGAACGATTAATCATTTCACATTTTGGAGTTTCCCAATGCAATGGATGAGAGACTCCGTGTCTTTTGATGTCCTGGTAGCCGAAATACCGAAACGGCTAATCATTTTGCGTTTCGGAGTTTCCCTATACAATGGATGAGAGACCCTGTGTCTTTTGAAGTCTCGGTAGCCGAAATTGCGACCGAGCCTGATCAGGCGCCATGTGTCTCGACTGGATGGGATGACCATGATCATTTCATGCCTTTGGCCATAAGAGATGAGCCCATGCGCTAAACCTCGTGCAGCTCCATGACTCAAGCTTACCCGATGACCGTCGATCTTCTCTATCTATGGATCCTTGCCATTGAAAACAAAATGCCCGCTCGCTTGATTCTAAGCCCGAAATGGACTTCTTCTGTGTGCTGCGCTTGGCGCTCATGACTGCGGCCTTTGAATAAAACACATTTGATGGGTTTTTAAACCCCATTTCTATGCATTTGCACCAAGGGCCTGAAATCGGATAGAAACACCCCCTTGCAAGAATTGGCGCTAACATTAGGCTCCATGGGGGATATATCCGTCACTGCGATGCTCTAAGAACTCCTTTTGCAGTTCCAGTTTCCTTCTGTTGGGATATGGAGTCATTTATTAAGCTGAAAATAACTAGAAAAACAATATTTACAAAAACAAAGGAACCACCTAAGGCTCAAACAAAATATTTCTTCAGGAAATGCCCATTTACTAGGCCGTTAAAAACTTCTTCACCCTCTAAATCCTACAACATGTACGTGTTATTTAAGAATACTTCAGATATTTTGAAGGGCCCGATCCAGAGGGCATCCAACTTGCTGTGTTTTCCCCTATCCTGTCTAGGTGCATCCCACTTAAGCACCAAATCTCCCAACTCGAATTCCTCCTTCCTGACCTTCTTGTCAAAGGCCTGCTTGATCTTCTATTGATGACTATGAGCTATGTCCATTACCTGCTCCCTGACCCGTTGCACTTCCACCACTTGATGAATTCTTTTGACCATATGGTCTAGCTCTCCTTCATGATCTTGAAAGAATTTCGCTACAGGTAAAGCGAGCTGAGTGGGAAACACAACTTCTATCCCATAAACAAGTTGAAAAGGTGAGGTGCCCAGGGACTTCTTTGTTGTCACTTGATCGGCTCATAGAGCGAATTTGAGCTTTGAGTCCCAGGCCCTCTTATTGTCTTCCAATAATCATTTAATGAGATTGATTAGGCTTTTATTGGAAGATTCTACCAGTCCATTTCCTTGAGGATAATAGGGAGTGGAGTGAATTAGTGAAATCTTGAACTTCTCACAGAACTTAACCAGAGGCTCAGACTTGAAAGAAGCAGCATTATCAGTGACAATTTTGCTGGGACAACCAAATTTGGCTATGATATCCTCCAGAAAGTTGATAATTACCTTATGTGAAGCACTCCTGGTGGGGGCAACTTCTATCCACTTGGTGAAATAGTCTGTTGCAGTCAGGATCCATCTGTGTTGGCCACTTGAAAGAGGATGAATTTCTCCAATGAAGTCCAACCCCCACTGTTGAAAGGGTGCTAAAGCTACTACATGATTTAGTGGCAGAGATTTGAGCTGCTACTTTCTTGAGAACCTTTGGAATTTGATGCAAGCTCTGACTTCTATGTAGACATCAATGAATAAGGTGGGCCAGTCGTACCCAACCCTGAGAATTTTGTGAGATATGGTCTTCCAGAAATGATGCCCTCCACAAAGGCCGCTATGGAAATCAAACATAACTTTCTGAGCTTCCTGTGGGTTCAGACACCTCAGAAACACCCCTAGAGGGTCTCTCCAGTACAAGACTTGGTCAATAAGGCAATATTTGACTACCTTGAGCTTTAAAGCTCTTGCCTTGCTTTTTCCCATTTCATCAGGAGGCTTCAACTCTTGCAGAAAGTACAAAATGTCTCTGTACCAAGTGCATTCTCCTAGTAATAATCCACCCTGAGAGCTTTTGATGGATGACTCAGATTGTTGATTTTCTGAGTAAGCATTGATGAAGATAACCCCCAAGGCCTTGCAATTGGATTCAACCAACAACTTGGCTAAACCCTGCCCTTTAACCAACTTGGTGGGATTTATCTCCAGGTCAAACTCAAGGATCTTGGCAATCCATTTACCTCTTCTCCCATCTATGTCAGGATGTATAAGAATGTGTTTCACAGAGGCTGAAGGAACGTGTGCAGTCACTTTTGAGTGTAAGACATAGACTCTAAAATATTTGAGAGCTTTAACCAAGGAATAGGCTTGCTTCTCCATGATCTCATAACTAATTTATTCATCTCTTAATGCCTTACTGAATAAGGAAATGGGTTGCTCTTTCCCTTCCTCATTTTTCTGCAATAAGACCGCTGCTACTGTATCCAAAGAAGCAAAAGAAAAAACTAGGAAATTGTTGGAATAATCAGAACTGATCAGCACAGGTGCCTCAGTCAATGCCCTTTTTATTTGGAAAAAAGATTCCCTAGGTTCAACAGTCCATTTTACTTCATTTCCTTTTCTGAGCATGGCTGTGATGTGTTTCACCAACTCAGCAAAATTTGAGATGAACCTCCTCAGAAAGTTAATCTTCCCTAAAAAATCCTGAACTTCCTTTCTATACCTAGGAAGTGACAGCGTCTGAATTGCCTCTACCCTGCTGGGATCAATTATCACTCCCTCTGCTGATACTATATGGCCTAACAACTTCCCCTCCTTCATAGCAAACAAAGATTTCTTGGGATTTAAGGAAAGGCCAAACCTCTGGCATTTCAAGAAAACTTTCCTCAAGTGACAACGGTGCTCTTTATCAGACCTGGAGAAGACTGTGATTTCATCTAGATAGATCACCACAAACTGATCTTTCTCCCCGATGAAGGCTATGTCCATGGATCACTGAAATGTTGTTCCTGCACTCATTAATCCAAAAGGAATTTTGGCATACATGAATGTGCCCCAAGGAGTGGTGAAGGCTGTTTTTTCTCTGTCCTCAGGCATGTCTGATATCTGATTATAGCCAGAAAAACCATCAATCATGGATATCTTAGATGCACCAATTACCCTTTGCAATATGTGTTCCATGTTGGGCAAGGGATAGTTGTCTTTCTTTGAGCTCCTGTTCAGGTTCTTGAAATCAACACAGAGCCTGATTTCTCCACTTTTCTTCCTCACTGGGACCAAATTGGCTACCCACTCAGAATATCTCAAGGGGGAAATGATTTGGGCATCTAACATCTTCTTCACTTCTCTCTCCATGACAGGCAACAACATGGGATTTATCTGTCTTAGCTTATGCCTAAATGGCTTAGCCTCTTCCTTCAGTGGGATCTTGTGTTCAATGACAGATGTGTCATATGTCTTGAGGTCTTCATAGGTCCATGCAAACACATCAGCAAATTTTCTTAATAACTCGGTATATTCGGCCCTCTGCTCTTTGGTCAAACTGCTTGACAACTTGACAAAATTAGGCTCCTCCTGTGTGCCGATGTTGCACTCTGCTGTATCAACATCTCCATTTGAAACCCTACCCTTTACTGCCACATCATTTCCATGAAACAGTCTTTCTAAAGGGATTAGTCCCTTCAGAATGTGATTTCTAGGCAGATGAATAATATGGTGATTAGCAATTTTATTTAAAAATATCTCAGGGTGAGGGTGACTTTCGAGATGAGGATCCTGATCAATGTGCAATGCAGAAAATTCATCGACAGACTGAAGAAATTTTTTGATTTCAAGATCGTCTTTGAATACCTTCCAATGCTTGATATTGTCCGGAATAGATGGCCTATATCTTATGTCAACATCATATTTGATCTTAGGCGGTAGAGGGATCCTGAACAGACTAGCTGAGAAAGCTAAGGAATCAACCAAAGTATTTTCCTCTCTTGGAATAAAAGAAATGTTGAAAGCTGAGAAAAAATTATCAATCAGGTCCCACACCTCATTTTTGTAACTCTTGAGCCGAGGATGCTTAGCCCGATAAGAATTTTTGACTTGCTGGATTATCAACTCAGCATCTCCGAACACTGCTACCTCCTCAATTCCCATTTCTTTTGTAGCCCTTAAACCCAGATCAAGATCTTCATATTCTGCCACATTATTGGTAGCTTCAAATTCTATCTTGTATGACAAGGATATGGTTTCTTGACAAGGTGAAACAAAAACCACTCCAGCGCCAACGCCTTCGCTAGAAGAATCTCTGTCAAAGAACATCTTCCAAACATAGGTGGTTGGAGGAGGTATCTCGTGATTAAATATGGGTTTCTTTCTGACTTGAAAAGGGGCTTCAGGAGTATCAGTGAGATGCAATAAACTAGACCCCAAATCAGTGTCAAGTGCAAAGATAGGATGGTTGGTGGGGTCTGCTTCATCATTAACAATGTAGGCCAGCTGAGATTCTTTGTACAACCTCTTGTGTTCCCCTCCAAAGACTGAAATGGTGGCATATGTGATATCCATCTGTAATGTTCCTCCAATTTTTTTAATCCAAGATCTTGACAACAACATGTTGAACTTGGGGGGAACATCAGCTACTACAATGTCCATGACCATACTCTTCATTGGCAACTAAAATAAAGAGACCACCAAGTCTTTAATGACTCCAAGGCATTGCACCCTCCTTGAATCAAAAGAGTACAAATCATGATAATCCTTTGTCACTTCCAGTCCCAATTCTTCCATGACTATTTTGGGCATAAGGTTGTGGGAAGCTCCTGAATCCATGAGGCAATTATGCAACACCTTATCATGTATGTTCAGGGATGTGTAGAAGGGAGGGGATGAATCATATTTGTCTTCTACCATGGGACCTAGGACTATTGTTGGATTTTCATCTTGAAGATTTACTGAGTTTGTGGAAGGCTGGGGGGACTCAGATTGTAGCATTTTGGAGAGGGACCTTTTGAAATCTTCATTTTTAACTAGTTCTGAGAGGGGTACGGGAATTCAAATCTTTTGAATTTCATGCTCAAAACTAAAGGAGGAAAGAGGCTTAGGAGCTTCCCTTACCTTAGAGATTGGTTCTTTGGCTATTGGTGAAGTATTCTGAGTTTTCTTTTCTTTAGTAGTGATTGTTGGAGGTTTAGCAGGCCTTTCTGCTATGAGGGGCTGATCATGGCCATCAAAATTCCCTTCTTTCTTATTTGACCTGAGATGGTATCTGTTAGGAGTGTTTTTTTCCTTTTCCCCTTTACTCCACTCATTGATTTGAATGTTCATAAGGGATCCTTCATATGCAGATTGAGTCAAATGGGGAAAAGGGGAAGTGTCTTCAATACAGTGAATTTTAGGGTCAAGCTCATCTATCTCCTCTCCTTCCTCATGAGAAACTAGGTTATTTTGGAGAGGGGTTTGAATCCTGTGATCATCTCTATATTTTCTCCTTTGTTCCCTTGGCAAATCCTGTGGCACATTATTACTAGGCCTCCTGAAGCCTCTGTTATTAGTATTTTGGGGATTTATGTACATGGGCTTCCCTTCTAACTCCCACCTTTCCATTCTAGCCGAAAGCGATTTTAGCACTTCAGTTACCTCGTCCGTCTGAAGGGGAAGGGGAGAGGAATTTGATGGGGAGGCTTCAGGTCTCTTCCTGGATATGTCTCTATCAGCCTTATTCTTGAGTTGGTCAACAACCAATATGTTAGATTCTACTTCCACGACTGCATCCTGCATGTGAGCCAGAGTAGTCGCTCTCCTTTCCCTCAACAAGAGGCAGAACTCAGGATCAAAAGCACTAGCATAAGTGATTTTAGCAGAGGCTTCTGAGGGCTTTATCTCAACGGGGATCTTATTGTACATTTTATTGAATCTCTTGGAAAATTCAAAGACAAACTCTCCTTCCTTTCTCTTCAAAGACCCAAACTCTGTCATGTAATACATAAAGTCTTTTTTGTCTCCCCACTGTTTCAAAAAGGAATTATCCAAAGCTTCAATCCCATCGATAGATCCAGGAGGTAGGGCCCTAAACCACTTTCTAGCCTCGCCTTAAAGGCTATGGATGAAAATCCTCATCCATATGTCTGCATGCATGATAACATGATCATCTGTAAAATTGTAAAAGGCTTCAAGGTGTTATTCTGCAGCTATGTCCCCTTCGCCTGTAAACTTGGATAGCTGCTTAAGGTAGCCATCTGCTGGAAGGACATTGAGAGGCTAAGGTAACAAAAGGGGACCATACCTATCAGCTATTATAGCCTCCATTCTGGTCATGGGGGGATTTGATCCTGCCATACGAATATTACGTGAAGGAGAACTCCGAGGAGAAGGAGCTCGAACAGGGGATACTGGAAATGAGCTTCTAGGTGGAAGGGGGAACAATGGGGGATTCAGATAGAAGGATAACGGGATTGAGTCAGCAGATGCTTCTCTCTGTGCAGTAGAAACAACAGTAATAAGAGGAGGGGTGGTAAAGCTAGGAGTGGGGAAATCTTCTGTGGTCCTGGGTCTACGCCAAGGTACAACTTTAGGGGAGAAAGGAGTGACAAGTATTTCTCCCTCCAATCCCAGACCAAGAAGGGAAAACTCACCAGGAACACTTCCAAAATTCAAGAAACAGGAAACCTCAGAAAAAGGTCTGCTAGGAAGCTGAGAAGAAGAAAATGGAGTTTCTACAGAAGGAAATGGAAAATTACATGGTTCAGCGGTGAAAGTTTCTCCTTCAGGGGCCTTTTCTTTTTTGATAATCACCTCCAGATCAGCTTCAGGTGTAGCTAGAGGCAGCTGTGGATGGGACCGCGTGTGTCTACCTCTGGAAGCCACAACTAAAACAATAGGTTCTCCATAGTGGAGTGGTCACAATGGAGTCGCCAGGTGCACAGTAGCAATCTCATAGGGCTCTGATGCCTGATGCACCTTCAGAATCAGAGGCTTGAGGTTGTTTGATCCAAAGGAAAATTTTGAACTTCGTCCCTAAAAACAATGCCATAAATGTTGGGGTCAGAAGTCACTTCTGGATTGCAGCAAGAGTAAGCTTGATGTCCATCATTTTATGTCTCTATTTGTTGATAAAGGGTGATGAATGGAAGTAAACGCAGAACAATATCGTTCTAACTCAGAAACTAGGCCAGGCATGCACAAGAAGATGAGGTCTTGGTTCGACTTCAGATAGTAATTTGTAATAAGGGTGAGTAGGAGGAAGAATCCTGTGAGGAAATGTGAAGGCCTGCTGTGGGCATTGAGCTTATAATAGCCTGTAGAAGAAAACTTTGAACATAAGAACCTCTTATATTCAAAAGAAAAAACACTAAAAGAACATAACAACGTTATAATAAGTCCTTTATCACAACATAGTCATGACGATTCATGTGAATCATTCAATCATGAACCCTTTTAGTATGAGATCGAAACCAGATGAAAAAGAGAGTTGCCTTACATTGAACAAGAAAATTTCATATGCAGATACATAGCCAGGAAAACAGGTGCTTCATTAAAACATTATAGTCGGGAGCTCTGCTCTACCATTCATCCTGACACAAATACAAAACCTAAGTATATATACTCAGATCAATTCACCACCTTGGAAGCAGGAAGGTAGTTGAGACATTAAAGTCCAAATTAGCGTGTGCAGGTTCCTCTGGTCAGATGAGGACATCAGATCGGCATGGCTTCTTTAGGAAAATCTGCACACAGGATGATCTTGGGAAGACTACCTGCCAGAACCTCCATGTCTTACATTTAAGGAATGAGGCGAGGTTTCAACCACCTCCTCCTAACTTTATTTACCACTAACAGGGATCAGGATCGAGGCCGAGTTGAATTGGCACCTGAAGAATGCGGAGACACCTCCTGCAGCTAAACCTGACACTTTGGCCCTTTGCATAGCCCTTTCTGTCACCGCAAGTGACCACAGGCCGTGACCCTACTCCTATCTTCAAAGGAGATTTTTGCATTTCACATTTCGGAGTTTCCCAATGTAGTGGAAGAGCGACCCCCTGTCTTTTGAAGTCCTAGTAGCCGAAATGTCCTAACGGCTAATCATTTGGCATTTCGGAGTTTCCCGATGAAGTGGAAGAGAGACCCCATGTCTTTTGAAGTCCCATTAGCCAAAATTCCGTAACGGCTAATCATTTCACGTTTCAGAGTTTCCCAATGAAATGGATGAGATACCCCGTGTCTTTTGAAGTCCTGGTAGCCGAAATGTCAGAACGGATAATCATTTCATGTTTCAGAGTTTCTCAATGCAATGGATGAGAGACCCCATGTGTTTTGAAGTCCTGGTAGCTGAAATCGCGACCGAGCCTGATCAAGCACCATGTGTCCCGAATGGATCAGACGACCATGATCATTTCGTGGCTTTGGCCATAAGAGATGAGCCCATGTGCTAAACCTCATGCAACTCCGTGACTCAAGCTTACCTGATGACCGTCGATCTGCTCCATCTATGGATCCTCTCCGTTGAAAACAAAATGCCCACTCGCTTGATTTTAAGCCCGAAATGGACTTCTTCTGTGTGTTGCGCTTGGCACTCATGACTATGACCTTTGAATAAAACACATTTGATGGGTTTTTAAACCCCATTTCGACGCATTTACACCAAGGGCCTGAAATAAGAGAGAAACACCCCCTTGCAAGAATTGGCACTAACATAAATCACGATGAAAAGATCTTGGATCATGTTGGTATTAGAGAAGTCATCTTTGACTTGAATTGTTGAGTGTGAATGCTTACTAGGTCCAAACATAAGCAAGTGAAGGAACTCTACATACTTTCAATCCCGAAGTTGGTCATGTATCCAGAAGGAAGAAAATGGCAGAAGAGGACAAGCGTGATGAAGAGGAGAAAAAATTTCACATGGTCTTTTATCGCATGTCAGAAATGGTCAAGCGAATGTATGGAGATTACGAGAAGAGGATGAAGAAGAAAGGGAAGAAAAAGGAGCCACATGCAGATGATGATGCTTCAGTAAACCAAGGGGCTGGAGGAGATCCTCCTGAGCCTCCATCTTCACCTTCGATTTCTAGTTCTTCTTCCTCTGAGCATTCTCATCATTCTCATAATTCTAGCCATAAAGCCTCTTTTAAGAAACCATTATTAAAGCTTGATGTAAAATTTTCTTTACCTATGTTTAATGGAGATGCTAATCCTGAAAATCTAGATAATTGGATCTGAAAGGTTGAAGTGTATTGCCATGTCCAGCATATTGATGAAGATGAAGTTAAAGTACAACTGTCTTCTCTTCGGTTGGAAGGAACCGCTCTCGTATGGTGGGAGAGCAAGCTTTGGGACGAAAGTAAGTGTGGTAAGCTTCTTTTCTCATGGTCAGAATTTAAATCAGCGATCAAGAAGCAATTTTATCCATTAGGGTATTTACATAAAGCAATGATGGAATGGAAAACCTTAAGGCAAAGTAAAGGACAAACTGTACAAAGTTTCACAGAATAATTTAGGAAGAAACCTCTTGCATTGAACATTCCTTTAGATTCTTATGAGACTTTAATGAAGTATATTGGTGCACCTCACAGTTATGTTCGATGTACTTTTCTCTTGTTTAACCCCACTAGTCTTGATGAAGTTTGTGTGCAAGCCACTCACTTAGAGAACATGGGGAAACATGCTCAAGAACATCCCACAAAGAAATCTTCCAATTTCCCACATAAGACTTTTAAGAAGTTTAAAAGGAAGGAAAAGAAGATTGCTATAGTGACGAGAGAAGGAGGAAAACCATCTTGCACTCATTGCAAGAAGAGCAGTCATGATGAAGAACACTGTTGGAAAATGCATCCAGAAAAGAAATTGAAACAATTTGGTGGAAAGGGGAAGACAAAGACGTTGGTTGTGGAGCCTGATTATCTTCCTGATTTAGAGGTTTTGTGTTTTTCAGCCGTGTTTATACCCCATGAAGACTTTACACCCCATAAGTATGTACACTTTTCCACATGGGGGAGTGTAGAGGGGGGTACCCCCTCTGCGGGGTCCGGCGGGGCTATCCCCCCGACTGGGGGGCTCACGGGAAAGCGGGCCCCCGAAGGAAAAATTGCCTTGTAAAAGTATATTGTAATTTCATTGTAAATCTGGACCGTTCATTATAAGGTCGCAGATCTAACGGTAGAATTTATGTTAGGGTTTTTTCCCCTAGAAGGCAACCCTCTCTTATGAGAGAAATGTATTGAGGTTGTGTATCATAGTGAATATTGTATTCTGAGACGAGAGACTGTGAGAGAAAGAAGAGGAATTTACAACAGGTTTGCTATAGGTTGTATCCCTTCATATGCTGGATAATAATAAAGGAAGGACCTAGAAATTTCTTTGGTGGATGTAGCCCACACTGGGTGAACCATATAAATCTGTGTCTCTATTGTATTGTGTATCTTCTGTGTTTTATTTCTGCATTTTTTTATTTTATTGATCCGCAGTCTTGTTTTTCTAACAACTGGTATCAAAGAGAAAGGTAACTCGTAGGAAAAGAGGGTTCCTGGTTCGAGTGGGAGAAATGTCGGAAGATGGAAAGTTTAAGGTCGATAAATTTAACAGCCAAAACTACCAGTTATGGAAGATGCAGATGGAAGATTATTTGTATCAGAAGGATCTATTCCTACCATTGGGTGGAGTAACAAAGAAGTCGACGGCCATGAAGGATGAAGAATGGGAGATTCTTGACATAAAGGCTCTAGGAACGATACGGCTGAGCTTGGCAGCATCGGTGGATTTCAATATTTTGAAAGAAAATACAGTGAAGGATTTGATGGATGCGTTGGCTAAACTATATGAAAAACCCTCAACGTCCAATAAGGTATTTCTAATGAAGATATTATTTAATATGAATATGTCAGAAGGTGGGTCTGTTGCAGATAATTTAAATGAATTTAATATGGTTACTAATCAACTAAGTTCTGTAAAAGTGGACCTTGATGATGAGGTTAGGGCTCTTCTAATCTTGTGCTCATTCCTAGAAAGCTGGAACGAATTGGTCATGGCTGTAAGTAACTCTGTCTCTGGTTCAAATACTTTAAAATTTGATGATGTTGTTGGTGTTATCCTTAGTGAGGAAATGCGACAAAAAATCACAGGTGAGACATCAG
>JZKD02S2058304.1:136100-200910 GCA_000966675.3 Picea glauca
CAACAACAGAAGCAGAGTATGTTGCTGCTACAGAGGCTAGTAAAGAAATGATTTGGTTACAGAGGTTTATGGAGGAATTGGGAAAGAAGCAGGAGAACAACAGGTTGTACTATGATAGTCAGAGTTCCATTCATCTTACAAAGAACTTATCCTTCCATTAGAAGACTAAGCATATAAAGATAAGGTACCATTTCATACGATCCATCTTGGAAGATGGACATTTGAAGTTGGAAAAGATACACAGTAGCCAGAATCCTATAGACATGTTAACAAAGGGAGTAACCAGGGAGAAACTGAGTTCCTGCTCAGTTTCAGTTGGTCTTCAAGAATGAAGATGAAGATGAGAAATTTTCTAGGTCCAAGAAAGTTCAGAGTCCAACATATACAACAGTGGTGGATTTGTTGAGATCAGTCTCCAAGTGGGAGATTGTTGGTTGTGGGGCCTGATTATCTTCCTAATTCAAATGTCTTTTTTTTTTTAGTCGTGTTTATACCCCATGAAGAATTTACACCCCATAAGTATGTACACTCTTCCATGTGGGGGAGTGCAGAGGGGGGGTACCCCCTCTGTGGGGTCCGACGGGTTCGGGGGAAAGCGGGCCCCTAAAGGAAAAATTCCCTTGTAAAAGTATATTGTAATTTCATTGTAAATATGGACCGTTCATTATAAGGTCGCAGATCTAATGGTATAATTTATGTTAGGGTTTTTTTCTCTAGAAGGCAACCCTCTCTTATGAGGGAAATGTATTGAGGCTGTGTATCATAGTGAATATTGTATTCTGTGACGAGAGACTGTGAGAGAAAGAAGAGGAAGTTCCAACGGGTTTGCTATAGGTTGTATCCCTTCATATGTTGGATAATAATAAAGGAAGGACCTGAAAATTTCTCTAGTGGACATAGCCCACACTGGGTGAACCACGCAAATCTATGTCTCTATTGTATTGTGTATCTTCTATGTTTTGTTTCTGCATTTGTTTATTTTATTGCTCCACGGTCCTGTTTTTCTAACAAAAGACCGTTGCTATGGTACAATAAGATCTTGGTTCCAATTCAGGATATGAAGGAAGGATAACATCGGTTGGAGTACAAGGTAAATATTCTCTTCATGCTAGTTCTAGTTCCAATGATGAAACTCATGTTGATGAAAAAAACAGGAATGAGTTATTTCACATAAGAGTTGTATCTAAACATACTAAGATAGATACATTATCTGATCTGGGTTCCCAAGTAAACTTAATATCTGAAGCACTTGTCAAGAAAATGGGTCTTGAAACAAAATCACATACGAAACCTTATCCTCTTGGTTGGGTATGTGACAAAGCAAAACTTAATGTCACCAAACAATGTAGGGTAAGATTTGCTATTGCTTCAAAATTGATTAATGAAGTTGATTTGGATGTTGTACCACTTGATATATGTGGCATAGTGTTGGGAAGTCCTTATCTTTATGATAGAAAAGTAGTCTTATTTTGACGTGAGAGAAAATACCACCTTACTAAGGAGGGAGTGGAATATATTATTAGAGATCACAACATGAGGGTAAATACCACACTTGTCAGTCCAGGAAAAATGAAAAGTCTCATAAACACTAATAAGAGATATGTACTCGTGGTCATCAGAGAGAAAGATGCTGGGACATATGACGCTTTCCAAGGGTGTGATCCATCTCATAAAAAGGAATTAATTGATATTGTTTCTAAGTATGATGCTATTTTTCAGGATTGAGATGGATTACCTCTTCAGATGGAAATCCAACATGAGATACATCTTCAACAAGATTCTCCTTTTCCTAATGTGGGCATGTATAGGATGTCATTTGTGGAGATGAAAGAGATCAAGAAGAAGATACAAGAATTATTGTATCAAGGGGTCATCAGGCCCAGTTCATCTCCTTGTGGTTCTTTGATCTTGATGGTGCCAAAGAAAGATGGCACATGGTGAATGTGTGTCGATTAACGGGTCTTAAATAAAATCACGGTGAAAAATCAATACCCTCTTCCTCGCATAGATGATTTACTTGATCAATTGAATAATGTTGTCTATTTAACTAAGTTGGATTTGCGCAGTGGATGTCATCAAATCAGAGGCGCAGAATAGGATGCATGGAAAAATTCCTTTAAAACCAAACAAGGATTTTTTGAGTGGTTGGTTGTGCCGTTTGGGCTTTGTAATGCTCTGACAACTTTCATGCGTGTGATGAATGATGTATTCAAGCCTTTAATAGATGAATTTGTGATTTTATATTTAGACGACATTCTTGTTTTTAGCGAGACATGGGATGAGCATGTGAGGCATGTAAAACAAGTATTGGATACTTTGCAAAGGGAGAAGTTGTATGTAAAATTGTCTAAATGTGAATTTGGCAAAACTGCACTTGTATACTTAGGTCATATTGTAGGAGGAGGACAATTGAAAATTGACCCTTCCAAAATTGATGTAATTGTAAATTGGCTCGAGCCAAAAAGTGTAACCAAAGTTTGAAGCTTCTTAGGTGTAGTCTAGTATTGGAGGAGATTCATTCCCAACTTCTCCTTCATAGAAGCTCCTCTACATGCCTTAAACAGTGTAAAGAACACTTTTCAGTGGGAAGGAAAGAAACAAAAAGCTTTCGACACTTTGAAAGGGAAGATTAGTACCGCACCAATATTAGCACTATTGAATCTTCAACAGCCTTTTGAGATCGAGACAGATGCTAATGGATACACCATGGGTGCAGTACTAATCCAATATCGTAAGCCTATATGTTACCACTTTGAAAATTTTAACCAAGCTGTTGTTAACTATCCTACATATGATAAAGAGTTGTATGCATTAGTCCAGAGTGTAAATAAATGGAAATCACTGCTTGTTAGGGAAGGAAACCATTATACATACATATCACCAACCCTTATAGTATCTTCAAGAACATAACAAATTGCAACAATCTCAACACTACAGGTGGATGGGTTTTCTACAACATTTTCACCTGGTAATCAAGTATAAGAAGGGTACAAGTAACAATGTAGTTGATATTCTTTCTAGACCTCCTATCGTTGCTTCTATTATTTTGAAGAATGCTTCTTTATCTCATGATATCTATATAAAACAATATTCCATCGATGAAGATTTTAAAGAAGTATATACGAAGCTAACCCTTGGTGCACAGGTAGAGAACTATTGTTTGCAGGGAAAGTTGCTTTACCATCTTGGAAAGCTATGTATTCCTACAAGTGAACGAGTCCATGTAATAGGAGAAGCTCATACTTCTCTTGTGTCTAGGAATTTTGGGGTAGGAAAAACTATGGCTCATTTACAAAGGTTTTGTTACTGGCCTCAAATGAAAGTAATTGTAACTAAATATGTAAAGGGGTGTGTGATGTGTTCTACTTGTAAGCCCACTAATAGAAAACTGGGGCTATACTCACCACTTCCTATTCCATCCCATCTATGGGAAAGTATATCCATGGATTTTGTAGGGGGTTTACCCATGACCAAAGGGGGTCATGATTATTTGTATGTTTTAGTGGGTAGGTTTAGGAAGATGTGTATCTTGATGCCTTGTAAAAAGAAGATCATTGCTGAGTAGACTACTAATCTCTTCTTTCAGCATGTTTGGGTTCACTTTGCATTACCCACAACTATCAATTGGATCGAGATACTCGATTCCTTGGGGAATTTTGGAATAACTTGTGGAGAATGATGGACACCAAATTGAAGAGGAGCACTGCTTTCCATCCATAGACCGACAGACAGACAGAGGTGGTAAACCGAACAGTGGTACTTTTTCTTCGAGACTATTGCAACAAGCATCCCAAGGTATGGGATGAATAGATACCCTATGTACAACATGCATATAACCAATCTTTACATCCATCCACTCAGAGTTCACCTTTTGAGACATGTTTTGGGTACCTACCAAAGTTTCCTTTGGACTTGATTTATGGGAGAGATGCCGATGTAAATGAAGATTAAACAGAGGACAAAGCCCGCAGGTTCATCCAGAGGATTCAACATATACACCAGGCAGTCATGGAATAGTTGGAGAAAATTCAAGCACAATATAAAGCTCGACATGATAAGAACATGGTTGATCATCAGTTACAGGTTGGAGACCGGGCATGTCTTCACATCAGCAAGGAAAGGTTGAAGGGTGAAGGCAAGAAACTCAATCCCATTCGTTATGGACCCTTCACTATCTTAGAAAAAAGTTGTACCAATTCTTTTCATCTGGATCTTTTGCCTTATATGCAGATTTGCTCAGTTGTGAATGTTGAGAACTTGAAACTTTTTGAGCCTCCCATGATCATGGATCAAGATGAGGAAGTTTCAATTCCGTCAGTTGATGAGTTTGCACCTGAGTACTTGGATGATCTGCAAGAAGATATCATCCTAGAGAGGAGGAAGAGGACTTCATGCAGGGGTGATGTTGATTATCTTTGAGTAGGCTTGAAATGAACCCATCCAAGAAAAGTAAAGTGGATCAAAAAGGAAAAAGTGAACTTTTCCCTCACTTACCAGTTGATTGATGAAAGCTTTTGGTGCTCCAAAAATATCTCAGTGGGAAGGCATGATCCAAAAAGGATCCAGAGAAGGCTAAGAATAACTCAAAACTCATAGAGGTAGCTCAGAATGCTCATAATGGCTCCAACAGACAGAGAAAGGGAAAGAATTCAAAGTTCCCAAAAGTTAGTCAACACAACATGATCACAAGGCGTGTGTCACAATATTTCTAACGGCGCAAACAGATCATCAAACAGAGTTATAGTTTGAAAGATATTCACGGTCAAAGTTGCGGTCAACCAGGACGAGACAGCAGGGGACACATCATCGTTCATACTATTGATGTTAGTAGCTGATGTGGAAGGGTGACATCATCATATAGGATGTTGATGTTAGCATTCCATGTGGAAACACCACAGGCTTCCATGTGTCACTCACCAGTGGACTTTTTAGGGGTCCATATGGACCAATATAAAAGTGCCACATGGCACCCCCAGGAGATGCCACATGGCACCACCCCAGGGAGCACCATGTGTCATTACGACAATGACAGGGTGAGCCATGTCAACATATGAGTGGGTGTATCTGTAGGCACCATGTGGCCTAATCATGGGGCGATACGTGGCATCCCAAGAATGCCCAATGTTGGCCCGTAAATGATTTTTGTTTTAAAAAGGAAATGGAGGGTTCGCCAAATATGGTGGACCATGCCAAATCTGTATAGTCATTGGCGAAGCTTCTAGCAAGATGCCAAATATAGAAGGAGTTCAAACACTATACATATATATATATTAACCACTACCAAAAACAAATTTCGGCGGGTTCGACCCCAGAACCTACGGCTAGTACAACACCTTTAGAACTCTGCCCTAACCAATGCACCAAGGGATGTGGCTTGGTACATATTCCACTTTCATTATTTAAAAATGAATATTCGCCTAGAGCCAAGGAGGAGGCGCGTATGACCGTACTGTACAATCTACGACACATATTTTGAGACAAATGTCGTCATAATTGCAGGTATAGAGGGCATGAAAACTGAGACAAAATTTCTCTTGGGCCTGGGAGTGTCAGAGTCAGATCAGAGCATGGAGACATACATTTTTGGGTAATTTGATGCCACGAATCCAATAGTGATGTTTTTTTTTTAGCTGAGCATTATTTCTGCAGCTTGATTTCAGAATGAGGTATATTCATATATTTTCCAAATTCTTTTGCTGAGTTAATAAAAGAGATTACCCATTTGAGAGTAGGACTTGAAGACATAGTCCACCAAGGATGAACTCCGTTATCAAGTTTTTGTGTTCAGATCCGATGCTTATGTATCTTCATTTCTAAGTTTTCCTTCTTTAATGGTGCACTTTAATTTATGCTCATTTAATACAATTATTTATAATTCACGATGAAAAGATCCTGGATCACTCAGAATACAACATTCGCGATAATAAACAGCTGCAATACAATTCCCTCATAAGAGATGGTTTCCCTCTAGGGAAAAAACCTGAAAAATAACTTCTACCGTCAGATCTGTGACCTTATAATGAACGGTTCAGATTGACTATGAAATTACAATATTTTAGAAGGAAAATTTTCCCAATATTTCGCTTCGAGGGTGTTGCCCCTGAATTCCCCTCCAAGGAGGTGATAAAAAAATTATCGTCGCCCCCCCTTGGACCCCTTAATGAAAGTTGTGGGGGAGAAATCCCCCCCACATCCCCCTATTAAGGGATGGGGTCCAAGCACGGTTGAAACAAACCTCTGAATCAGGGAGATAATCAAGATCCACAACCAACATTAAGGAATAATACTACCATGTTGGAATTTATGATGACTTATATACAAGACAGACAACACTGCGGCAGGAAAGGGACCAAACAATGTCAGAGTTTACCAATATCTTTTATACCTTGTGTAGCAAGATAGGTATCAAATATTCTGAGTGACATCTGGTGCTCAAGTACTGCAACAGTCTGCATAGATATTGTTGCGCCTCTTTTGTCACCTAGATGAGAAAAAAAAAGGTTCTTACAAGCTTAGCTGGGTTATCTAAGCAAGACAACAATAAAGGAAAGGGTTATAAGAATAAAGCATAAAAGACTAAACTAAGAATTACACTAGGAATGATAAAACAACAAAACTAGAGTGCATAAGGACATAAGAACAAGAAACAAACAAGACTCATGTCACTAATGGAAAGGATTGTATTAGTGAAAAGAAAACACCAAATAAAAAGGGGGACTTTGGGTCCCTTCTTCCTCCAAGGGAGGGCTCTTGGACCCCCAATATTGAGCTCTTCTTACAACTTGAAAACTTGAAAGAAGTGGTGAAAGAATCCCAAGCTAATTCACTCAAAGGGGGATGTGAATAGCTCCAATGGAATGGTGCTAGTATGCTCTTGATGAGAAAAGAGGATTCCCCAAGAGAATAGCAACAACATAACCTTACAAATGAATTCCTTGAAGAATTAGTGCACCCATGGCCTCTTTTTATAGCATAACTTTGAGTCATTATTCAACCAACTTTGAGTGTGAACAAGGGGCCCTTTAGGGTACCCTCAGGTCTTTGACAAGCCACCCAACCAGATTCAGTCGAGATTTGGATGTCAAATCAACTTGGAAGCTGAACCAAAAGTGGGTGGGAGGCCGACCAACATCATAAATGCGTTGTTCTCAGGTGTGCGTGGCTTTTAACGTCCATAGTCACACATCATGCGCATGTGCGCTTTTCCTACGTTTCTTGATGGCGCATGTGCACGTGCTCCCTGTATAGTCATAGTGCATTTTGATTTTGTAATTGGTTGTATAGTTTTGGACCTTTTTGGAATGCATTTTTGGTAATTTGGGTCCATGGGTGAACTAATAGTTGTTTGGAGATGCTAGATTCTTGTAACCATGTGCGGACGAGATTTTAGTGATAACAGATGCCCCCTGATGGATGAGGTTAGGAGCATATGTATAGCTGGAATTCATCAATGTTTCTTCTACTGAGAGTACTATTGTAAGAAAGAGTGATAGTGAGAGTATCAAGAGTGACCCGTTGGAGGGGGAGGGGAACCTGTGGGACCCGACCTTTCTAAAGTTGTGTAAAAAATAAATTGTGTATAAATGAGGTGGGCATGCCCCATGCTTGTGTCATGTAACTCAAAACATGTGTAGGACCGTAGCTGAAGTGGTATGTTGGTGAAGCTGAGTGCAGTTCCCTCGGGGGCATGTTGATAAGAGCAGAGGAAAATTATGATGAGGAACAATACTCTAAAAAGTAAGCAATGACACTTGGAGGAAGTATCAAATATTTGGCGGGCATTGATGGCTCAACAAATTTCAGAGGTCTGTGGGAAATATAAAAACAACTGCAATAGTCACAAAGTAAGACCCACCATAACATGAGAGAGTGTTGAAGTCGAACATCATGGGAGTCAACGACAACAGAGAGAAACGATGGTTCTCCCTGTGCCATCCAAGACTCCTCATTGTAAAGGGAAGGAGAGTCAAGATACGGTCGCCCTTCTGGAAACTGTGTTGATGTCAACAAAAAGGGAGACACAACTCCAATAAAAAAAGGGCTTCGGGAAATTCATTGGATGAGATAAGGGACTGAGGAGGTACATGTACGAAGTCAAGATGCTTGGAGACTCAAGTCTTCCTTTGGTTGGGGATATATGTGAAGTGGCAACAACTGTACAACTAGGTCGAGTGTTAGGGGGACGACTAGACGTGGGACAAGTTGTGCCCGAGGCGGGACAAAGTGAACAAACTCAAAGAGAAGAGGTACGTGGCTTGTGGGATACTCAAGGTTTATGGACTATGTCAATAGGAGTAGAATATAATGGATGCCCCAATCAAGAGCGACATGGGTGCATTTTCCAAAAGGAGGAAGGTTGTCAATGGTGACGACAAAAAGCTATGTAAATGATGAAAAGAAAGGCTTTGTAGAAGTGCCAAATAAATAAATAATTGGGAATGAGTGTACAAATACAAAAATGGGTGCCCTAATGCAAGATGGCTTGGCCAAGGAGGGCACAAGTTGTGTAAGGGACTGGTGGAGGGTGAGGGGCCCCATGGGTGGGTCTCTTTATGAGGTAAATGAATGAAGGGGAATTCGCAGATGGGCAAACTGATTGTGGATGAAAATGGATGTTTCATGATATTGTGGAGGTGCAGTCAAAATAGAACCATGATAAGACAACCTAGGAGTCCTTTGGGAAGGCTAGAAAAAGGCGGAGGAGTATGTGGTTGATTCTTAAAAATGTGTAATACTATCAGGACTCCCATCCCTAAAGGGTGAAAAACAACATGAGTGTCAAAGTGCCAAGGTGGACTACAAATGGGACAACTCATGTGGGGGAGAGTGCTATCGGGTGACAATACCAAAATTTAGTGGAGGTGACAGTACTGCAGAGTCGGATATAGGGACCCTAAAGGTAAATTTCAGAGGGTGTGACTGGAGATGCAAGTGAGATTCAAAGGGAATGATTACATGCCAGTGTCGATGATATAGCTGAAGGGGTCATGCTAGTGTGTGATGACCAAGTACCTGCACACATGAAAACCAAATACCCAATGTGAGAAATATCTGAAGATAACGAACATATGATAGTTATTTGACAATTTTGAACATGAGCCTGTGTACCTAAACGTGGTATGAGAAAATGGATCCCCGGGGGCCAGGGATGGATGGTGACCCGAGAAGAATGACTATGTAGGAAGTGGGATTCTGATCCCATTGCTGAAGACGGATCGAAAAACAGACGTACGAAGCTCCTGGAATTGAGCATGGAAGTTTTGGCAAAAAGGACCTATATATAGCTGTAGGGCCCACATTGCCACCTCATTTTCACTTGCTACTATAATGATTAGAGAGGAGATTCCAGAGTAGATTCAAAGATTCTGGGAGTGCGAGGAAGCCGATCCAGGAGGTGTGAGATTCAGGTTAGTGGCCCCATCCTCTTGTATAGTAGTTAGATGTCAATTTTTGGGTAGGACCGTATGGATGGATGTACGGTGGGTTTTTGGGAGTGGGTCCCCTCAAATGCGCGGGTGATCGATGGAGACCCATGCATGAGTTTGCAGTTGTAATGGGCACAGTCACACATGGGTGTGCCCCATTTTGGGAGACATGCGTGCATGGGAGGCACGCCTGTTCGACGTATAGCCGTGCATATGTGCACGACTGTGTTTCCGATAGTAGCACATAAGTGTGCCACTGTGTAGTGAACATGCGCGCATTTGGTTCCCATATATGGGGTGAACAGGAGCACATACATGTGCTCCTGTGGGGTGAACAAGTGCGCATTAGTGTGCGCTTGTGGGGAAAGCAGCCACGCCCTTGAGGCAAAGCTGAGGGTGAAAATAACTTATCTTTTTTGGGATATTTTTGGTGTTTTTGTGAGTTGTGATGGTTGATCGAGTACTGTATATGTGGATGCAAGTGATCAATTGGGACGATGCCGATCCATTGGAGAGAGAGGGAATGGGCCCGACTGAGGGAGGCTGTGAGGGATGAGGAGTTGGTGCTTCGTGGTGCTTTGGTAGCCTGTGGGTTGTTGAAGTTTTTTGAGTGTCCACTGGTGAGGGAACATGAGTATATGCTGCAATTCCCGATTTCCATGTGGAGTCCATAGTTGTAGTGTTTCATTGTGCGTGGGGATCACTTGGCATTCTCTGCTGAGGAGAATGTCTATTTTCTGACTGGGCTCTCTTTTCAGGGAACCCTGCTACCGATCGAGCCGGTGATATTTGGAGATGGGCAGTTGGCTACCCTTACCCAGGCATATTGTTCGAGAGAGGATTTCAAGTACATCGTTGTAAGGATTGGGGTGATGGATGCCCTAGTACATCGTTGTGTGGCAGTGATGATTGTGAGAGTGTATGGGTCATTCACGACTCAGCAGATTAGTGGCGGCCAGCTGTGGATCATGCAGTGGACACTAGGGGGTGAGCATTTTTCCTAGGGCTTGATGTTGTACGCCAAGATGGTGGGACAACTCACCAGGTGTCGAGCAACTGAGTTAGGGGATTTTTCTTTCATATCTATCTTGGTGGCTGGGTTTCTAGAGAGGGTGCCTATGTTGCACCCGAGAGTTTTGTTAGACCCACCAGGGGCGCGAGAGCCACGAATACGGCGGTGGGCAATGATATTGGTTCATCATGGGGGTGGTGAGGGTGGCCATTACTTCATGGCCGAGGCTGCATAGGTGTGGCATCAGATGCCAAAGATCATTTTACAGTTTCCATATAGTGGGGTAGATTTTCGTGATGACCCTGAGATGATATTACCTCCGGGAGAGGTATTCGACTGCCGAGGTATGATGTTATGTTGCTGGTTTTTTTATTTGTTTAGATAGTAGAAAATATGGTTGATATTCGTACGGATGTTGATGCTATCATGGGTTTTTTTATGTAGATGTTGGACCACGTGGATGGGAGGTCGAGTTGATCAGAGTGTTAGCCCGCCAGGGGCCTATGAGACCACCGCGGGTAGAGCTATGAGCAGGGGAGAGGCGATGACGAGAGGATGTTGGGGCAAGGCCTGACAATGATGATAGAGCATCCAGGAGGAACCGTTATGATGAACCCAATGCAGGGCCATCACATTCTCCTCAGGCCAAGGCCTGGGGAGAGTTCGATGATTTTCGCCGCCGATTAGAGGCGGTTCTGCGGGGAGTGCTCGAGGGGATGTGGGTGAGGATCCAGGATGAGGGGATCCTGGAGCAGTGTATTGGGCTGCTAGCAGAGTCACAAACCCTGATCCACAGAGCAGTTGTAGCTGGAGCTACGATGACTAGGTGGTTTCCCCTGGGACCTGAGGGACCTAGAACTGGTGGGGTACCTCCGCTAGAGGGAGGACTTGATGCTAGAGCACTAGAGGCACCCTGAGGGCCTCTGGATATGTATTTTTTGTATTTGAGATAGGCTGGTCAGCCCATTTTGTATAGTTGTGACATCCAATTTTGTATTGATAGGGATGAGGTGACTCACTTGCCTATGGGCGATGTACTATTTTGTAAACACTTATGACATTTTGACCTATATATATATATGGATATACATTTTGGGATCTTGGTAATGTGTACATGTGTTGTGTGGTTTTTGTTGATGATGTCTAATATATATGTTATGAAAGATTATAGATGTTTGATGTATGCATACTGGTAGCTTGATGTGATAAATGCCAATCTAATACTAGGTTATCTATATTATCTGTTATTTGATTAAATTGTCTTGGAATGTGTGTGAACTTGATGGAATCAAATTGTCAAGATAACAGTATAACTTGCAGGTATTTGTGGAAGAGGCAAGGATTGCGGACGCGGTACACGTTATTGAGCTGGAGGACAACCAACTGGGAATCAAGTAAAATGATAAGGTGACGAATATGGCGATGACTGGCCTCAACGAGGAGACCAATGACGGCGGTGTATTCTGCTTGATTGTTGGTGGCTGAGCCTAAACATATGTCATTGGTGTGGAGCAGGTCATGTGAAGGTGAATAGAGGGCCCAGGCAGCTGAAGTGAGATTTTGAGTCTAGCGGCTAGCTCCGTCGGCGTACCCAGTGTGGTAGGCCGATGGGGGTGGCATTTGTCAATAACATGAGTGATAGATTAGACAGAATGTATGGATAAAAGAAGATTAAAAGCTTTACAAAAAGACACACCAAAAAAAGAAAAAGCCTAGTGAAGATGGCTACGCTCAGGCGTAAAATTTCTTTAATTACAACTCGTTGATGGGTTCTTTGAGAGGATGGCCTTCGGGGGAGGCCAAGATGTATGCGCCTTTAGTGAGGAAATGTTTGATGATGTATGGTCCATGCCATAGGGAATCGAACTTTCCGTGGACAAGGGTATCATGAGCGATATCGTAAATGAGGACAAGGTCCCCTTCGTTAAATGAGCGAAGGTTGACGTGGCGATCAAAGGTGGATTTTGACCATTTCTTAGATGCCTCATTGTTCTATAATGAGGATCGACGATCCTCATACAGGGAATCCAAGTTTAACAAACGCTGATCCATTGGAGTAGTGTCGGGTAATAGCTTGATAGTGGTGCGTAAGGCGGGAATTTCTCACTCGATGGGAAGAGTGGCCTCAATTCCATGGACCAGATGAAATGGTGTGAAACCAGTGGCAGTTTTGACTATTGTGTGGTAAGCCCATAGCGCGGAAAATAACATATGATGCCAATTGGTCTTATGTTTGTTAACCGTGCACTGCAACATGTTTTTGAGGACCTTGTTAACAACTTCAACTTGTCCGTTGGACTGAGGGTAGTATGGTGAGGCGAATTCATGGGAGAAGCCTAACCTAGATGAGAGTTCAATGAAAATATCATTCTCAAAATTTTTCCCATGATTGAAAATTAGTTGGAGTGGTACTCCAAAGAGGGTTATGACGTGGTTAAAGAAAAAACGCGCTTCTGTGTCAGCGGTGTTGTTGAAGGTAGTCATGGCTTCGACCCACTTTGTGAAGTAATCAACTACAACTACGATGTATTTGTGTCCATTTTTGGATGGAGGATTGCAAGTCATGAAGTCAATGCCCCATTTACAAAAGGGTCCTGCGGTAATCACTGGGTGTAGAAGAGTAGGTGGTGCGCGTGCTTTGTTGGCATAAAGCTGGCATTTATCACATCTCTTCATGGCATGAATGCAATCGTGAAATAATGTAGGCCAAAATTAACCCACGTAGATGATTTTCTGGGTGGTGGACATCCCTGAGATATGGCCCCCACAAGCATCGTTTTGGCAGTCATTCAAGACTCTATCGACCTCGTCAATATTCAATCATCGACGGAGTATGGTGTCAACCCGTTGACGATAGAAGATATCCCTGATGAGGAGGTAGCGGGGTGCATGGTGATGAATATGTCGACGATCATCTCTAGAGAGGTGGTTTTTGAATTTTTGTGTTCGGAGATAGACGAGGAGATCGCCGTACCAAGGGTCATCCGAGGGGATGTAAAAAAGATGTTCACCGGGGAAGTCAGTATTCACAAGGGAACTGGTAGTATCGGAGGGGAAATTCATGATGAGTTCGGTAAGGAAGAGAGATTTCTTTCTCTTTGGTGTTGAAAATCTGAGATCATACTCCTACAGAATGACGATCCATCGAGAAAATTTACCGTTAATTTGTCGACGATTGAGCAAGTATTGCATGGAGTTGGAATCTGCTATGACTTTGGCAGTTCGAAGCAGAATGTAATGGCACAGTTTTTGGACTGCGAGGACAACTGCAAGGGCTAGTTTCTCTTCATGATTGTATTTCAAGGGTATCCCTAAGAGGTTTTTACTGATGTAGTAAATGACATGCTCGTGATCGTCATCCCCTATTTGAATGAGAACTCCTGCTATTGAGATGGCTGAGGTCGATATGTAGAGGATATAGTCGCGGTTATAGTCGGGTGGACTAATCAAAGGGGTGTTGGAAAGTGCCATTTTAAGATCATCGAAATCATTTTGGGCATGGTCATCCCAGTGGAATGGGATGCCATGGCGTAGTAAGCGAAGGAAACTGTGTGCTCGAGTGGCATAATCTGGGACAAAGTGTCGTAAAAAGTTAGCTTTTCCCTGTATGCTCTGTAGTTGGCGTAAATTCTGAGGAGGGGGAATTTCCTTGATGGATTGGACTTTGAGAGGGTCCATGGTAATGCCACTTTGGGAAATGATGAACCCAAGGAGGCACCCAACAATGATGCAGAATACACACTTGAGGGGGTTCAAGCGGATATTATATTTTCGACACCTTTGGAAGATGATTCGTAGATCATCGAGGTGCTGAGTGCATTTCTTGCATAGAGCGGTGAGGTCATCCAAGTATGCAAGGATGATATGCACTAGATCATGAAAGATGTATGTCATGGCTCGTTGGAATGTCGCTCCAGTGTTCTTGAGGCCAAAATGCATGACACGATATGTGAAAGTACCCCAGGGAGTAGTGGACACAGTTTTGTACTGATCAACTAGATGAATTTGGATTTGGTTGTAGCCAGAGAAACTATTCATGAAGGACAATGCCTCGTGACTGGCGTAATCATCGATAATTTGATCAATAAAGGGTGTGGGAAATTTGTCTTTGGGACAGGCGTGATTGAGGTCATGAAAATCCGTACAGACATGAATAGTTCCCTATTTTTTATTAACAGGGACAAAGTTGGAGACCTATGATGTATAGGCGATGGGGTAAATGAAGCCGACGATGAGTAATTTATCAATCTCAGCCTTGATGGTCGATGCTTTGGATGGGTGTAGCGGTTGTTGTTTTTGGAGGACTGGTGTGATATCATGCCAAGTGTCAATGTGATGTTCGACGATGGAGGGGTCCAGGCCGGGCATCTCCGTGTATGACCAAGAGAGATTTGTAAGCAATAATTTCTTCAGGAGTGCATGCGACACCAGTAGTTATTTCCTCAACGACTCCATTTTTGATGGAAATATCGATTTTGATGGTGGGGGAAATGTTGGCCATATTGCCTTCTTCAAAAGAATCAGGGGCAGGAATAGGGTTGTTGAACCAGTCGATATGCCCTAATGGGATAAAATCATTGGTTTAGAATGCGTATATGGGGTGTTGGTTAGGAGGTGCGAAGGATTCTTGTGAAAAGAAGAGTGATCTGTGGTGTAGCACATCCCATGGGTAGTCAGGTGTGGTTAATTGCTCGAGTATGTCTTCATCACAGTGGAATTGTCAGGAATACAAGGGATCTAGAAGAGTCACATCGATGAATGTCATTGTGTGATTTTTGTCGGGTGATGAAGAAGTAGGGGGAGTGATGCAAGGAGATTATAATGGTTCACTTGACATAAACCAAATATCGAGATACTGAGGGTTAAAAATGGTAGTTGGGCGTAAAATTTATGTGGGGAAATGAATGGGGGAATTGGGGGGATTTAGGGGTAAATCCTCGTATAAGTCATCCAAGAACCATGGGGGAGTAGGGAGTGATTTAGGTTCAGGAGAAAGGATAACCTTTGTAGATGGAGTAGGGGTAATCACTGATTCCACTGATACTGGAGGGGGTGTAGCATTTTGAATAAGGGCCATTTGGTTACACCTATATTCAATGATCATAGGACATTGGTATGTGAAATGATCAAGTGATTCACATAAAGAGAAAGGACATCTCATTCGTTCATTGACTGAGGTCGTGACATAATGGATGTTGGTGACGTGAGTTGGGGTGGGTCCTTGTTGAAAACTCTGGCGTACGACTATGAGTGTCTGCCAGAATTGAGGTAATGCTAGACAATGGTGTGTGTAATGGGCATATTATGAATAGATGGTGCATTCGAATTTGGTCCGCAGTCGTTTGTTACTTGTGTTCGGGGAGATAGTGGTGATACTAGAGGAAGCCATGAATTATGGTGGTGCTCGAGGGAGTTGAATGAGATTACGTAACTCGGGGAGAGAGGGACATCGATTAGTGGGGTGTACTTCTTTCTCACAGAGTGCACAAGGAGGTTGGATACGAGGAGGGAGAGGAGTGATGGGCTCTTTCTTATTTTTTCTGCCCCCAACTGTAGTGGTGGCATTAGCAAGAGGGGGTGAGGGTGTTGCTTCTGGAGTAGGTACTGGAATTTGCATCAGAACATCTTCAGTTTGGGGAGGGAGAGATGGTTGAGGAACCATTTCTGGTGGATGTAGATACCATACTGGGATTTCTAGCACCATATTGGGAAGGGTAAGCGTTGCAGATACTTGAAAAGATTGGACGCCCAGTGGGGGGTAGAAGAAGGGGATTTGAGTAATGGCTTGGGGAACTGTTTCCCAAACAGGGATATGGCCCTGAGGTGAGGTGAAATCATGAAATGGTGGAGTTGACAAGTTCTCAGAAGATTCTTGGGGGAGGAGATATAAGACTTGTGGGACGTTATGGGTAAAAGAGGCCTCGGTGGGAGGGAGAGTATATTCAGTTGTCAATCCGTTGGAGGATACAAAACATACTTGGGCTGAGGAAGGGAAGAGTGGTGGTGCTCTGTGGTATGTCCCTAACATATATGGGTCTTTGAAGATTCTGGGGCCCATCTCGATAAGTGGATAAGCATTGGGATTTGTGTGGATGAAATTGAGGATGTTATTGATGTTGGATGAAGGGCTGGGATCATAGTGAAAAACTTGATCAATGGTAATGATCTTCCCATTATGGGGGAACATCATGGTTTGAAAGACAGAGGAGGCAACTGCCTTCATAGCATACATGTAGATACGACCAAACAAGATATTGTAATCGAGTGGGGCATCGATAACTTCGATGTCAATGAGAATGGTCTTGCCCTCGAGTTCTACAGGGACATTTTGGAAGAGTCCTTCGAGAGAATATGGTCGTCCGTCATAGGCTCTTAAGGTAATGGTAGATGGGATAAGTTCAGGGGAACCAAGTTTCTTCCATACATATTTTGACATGATGCAGGTGGATGCACCCTCATCAATGATGCAACGGTGAACTGTAAGGTTCCAGATTTTAACTGGTATTTGAAAAGCGATGAGAGTCTCTGCTATCGAGATCAAATGTGATGAGTCGATTATCCACAGGGTCGACTGCCCCGAGGGCAGAAAGTAACGACTTCCGTTGAGTAGGACAAGTTTGAAGGACTTCTAAGACTGACATAGCAGTAGGATATTGGGCCAAATCATCGACCAAACTGTAATTATGAGCCGCCCTAGCCTGATGGTTATGGATGTTCTGGCATAATGGGATGCGAGGAATATGAAGGGGTGGGTCAGTGTTAGGGAGAGGAATCATTAAGGGGGGCCTAGTTATGACTGGGGGTGCATCCGAGGTGGTGGGAGTAGACTCAGGGGTTGTGTTGTATTGACGATTGCGTGTTTGTAGAAGAACTTCTTCTTTACTAGTGAGGAGGATAGTGCAATTGGCAGGATTGCCCAGATTGGGATATTGTCCTATCTGTGGTAGGGTAGGTTGCATGTCTTGTTGGGTGTTCATTACTCCCTAGTGTGGGATGGGGTTTTGCAGCATGACTGGGGGTGGTTGCTGCACATATTGATGTGGGGCCTGCTGGGGGGTAGGGGACATCGGGGGACGTGGTCCACTTATAGATTCTTTCATCCGTTTAAAGTCGGTGATTTGGGGGCAATGGTGAGTATAGTGACCAAACTCACCACAAAGGGCACAAGGGAAGTTGGTCCAAAGATTTTTGTTATTTTTCCCTTGGTGTTTTTTATTTCCCCCTTGAGGGTTTTGGTTCCCTGTGTTTTGGTTGCCCCCAGCAAGTTAGTTTTGTTGGGGGTGAGTTCCTCCTTGCCCTGGATTGTTATTGTTCTAGTTTTTTCCTTTCTTTTTGGCATTATTCGACTGATGGGTTGGATTTTCCGTATTCAGTTGTTCAAAATTTTGATATTGCTGAATGGGAGAGGGATGAACAAAATTAACCCCAGCATGTGGGTGTCCTTGTGGTGGAGCCATGGGCTGTGGAGGGCTAGGAAATGGAAATTACAGGTTGTGTTGTGGCAATGATCCATAAGGTACATAGGAAGGCATGGCTCTTTTGCTAGTACTTAGGGTATAGGCTGGGGTAAAGGGAGTACCAACACTTGGTTGGGTAGGTGGGTGTATTATGGGTGTTAGTGAGGGTCCACTTATGGGTGGAGGTAGGGAAATAGGGTAATAATGGATTCTTCCATATGCCGACATATATTGGGGTGTGCCATACATGGTTGGTTGTTGAGGCTGTGGGTTGTGGTGTGTAGTGCTACCGATAAATCCATCTACTAAGGGTCTTGGGAGATCAGGTAGTACTTTGTATAAGTATCCTGATTGTGAATAGATGAGGTCGTATTGTTGGGCCTTACTGATGGCTTCTTCTTCTGATTGAGGGAAGGTAGAAGCCACATATTTACCGAGGAGAGAGACAAGTGATCTGAGAAACCAATCGAGGCATTGTTGTTTGGTGGTTTCTGCTTTGCAAAAACTACATCATCGACGCCACTCGTGAATGTGATCGGTGATATGTGTGGCTGAGGTTTGCTTAAAATCAGAGAGTAGTTCAAGACCATTGTCATGACGGATTGGTAATTGAAAGAAGGTAAAAAATGCTCTGGCCAAAGACTTGAAAGTCGCATGGGACCATGATTTTTAGTCTACATACCACTTGGCTAATGGGCCAATGAGTGTGCATTGAAATAATCGTAGTCAGATGGAATCATCCATAATGCTGTTGGAAGAGAACCATAAGTGGAAAGTCATGACATGGTTGGTAGAGTCATCCCCTGCCTTTCCTTCAAACTTGGGGATGTTTGAAGGCATTTTGATGAGCATTGCAAGCCATGTGGGGTCATGCAATATAGGATCATTGGTAAGTTTGCTTAGATCCAGTATGTTGAGAGAAGCCAAATATGGTATCTGGAGTGTTGGCGGAGGGTTAGTTCCAACCATGGTGCAAGTGTTCTGAGTACTTGAACCTTGAAGGGAGCTAGGTGGGTTTGTACTTCCCCCTTGAGAAGACGTTGGCCTCCCACCTCCGTGTAAAGGAGAGCGAGTGGATGGTTGACCTTGGAAAGTGAACCCAAGTAAGGTGGAACCAAGAAAAGTTGATCCCAAGACAATGGCACTCACAGGGGTGTGAGAAGGTGGAGCCGATGAGTTGGAAAGACTAGGAACTCCTCCTAGAATAGGAGGGATATTTAGCAAGCATCTAGAACGACAGGGGTTCTGTGGGTCCCCTATGATGTTCGACTAGCTAAGTGAATGTGTGCGAATGGTGGTGAGAGCAATAAAATAAACAAGAGCCTTTGTTGCAATTTTTGTACCTTCATAATATATCTCAATCAAATGTAATTAGAAGAGCATCATACATAGAATAATTTAGATAAAGAAGCATATATGTGGATAGGTGGATTTTGTCCGCGTGGGAGAACAAAGAAAACAAAATGCTCGTGTCCTAAAAGATGTAACATCCTTCTTCTCAAATAGAATTGGACCTTCCCATAGTACTCGACAGTGGGGTCTGTTGACCACCTCTTCATCTAGGGGGTCAACTCCATGTACCATGAATATATGCATCAATAGATGCAAACAAGACTTATTGGTTCTACAGGGAATTTTTTTTTGCTCGAGCACACAGTTTTGTAAGTGGGATTACCGCACCCCTGTGCAGGTTTATAATGTAATAGGTTTACATGGATCATGTTAGGTCAGTTTCCTAAGGGTTTCCTCATTAGGAGAGTTCCTTTCGCTGAGTGTTTTTTATCCTCAGGAGGTTAATGTGGCCTAACCAACCGGGTTAATCTCCCTTGAGTTTTTCACTCCCACCCAATAAATCCTCCAAAGTGGTGAAATGAATTCTAATGAAGTCATTCCTTGGTAGCTAGTGTTTAATAATGTTTTAAATGACCATGTAAGACAACACACAAAATTTCATGGAATTCCGTCAAGTCTAGCTAGGTTTTTTTTAAGGTCCCAAATTCATTAATTGATTAATTAATTAATTAATTCTGGGTATTTAATGTAAAAATTAGGTCCCAAGATTTATAATAGGGTTATTTATAATCAAAATAAATCTAATGAGACCCCCTGCACCGATGGACCAAGTTTCACCTCAGTCGGGCAAGTTTTGCTAGGTTGTTTGTCCACTTAGGAGTTTTTTGGAAAAATGGCGGTTTTAATTGCCAAACCCAAAACATGGGAAAATCTAAATTTTGTAATAATGGTCCAAATCAAGTGAATTAAGTGGAATTAATGATGATAGGGACCCACCTAACCTATTCCTAACCCTTCACCTACCTTTTAAACCCACTTTTTATTAAACTTACCTTTTAATTAAAATCCATGTGAAGTTCACGTCCCCCTTCCCCACGTGAGCATGTAATAGTTCATTAATTGATATAATAATACATGTTAAATGAGTTATGGGCCCCTCCTCATGAGGTGCACCCTACCTCTCTACCTATCCAAATCCTTTTGGAGTGTGACACACACACTCCCCCACACTCATTGATATCAAATTCTTGTTCCAACTTAATAATCTAACTTTTGTTTTCCTTCTTGTTTTTGCTTTGTCTGATGCTCTTGTTTGTTTGATAAAACTGGTCATCTGGAAACTCCACTTTAAAAATAAATTGACAAAGTATTCTTCAAGAAGGAACTCATGAATTGTTGGGTTTCATCCTTGGGCTTGAAAAAGTTTGTGGATGAAGTTAGCATGTTTCCCTTTTTGTCGGATCCTTAGTAATCTTTTGTGTTCCAGATTTTTCTTTTTCAATGAGCGACCTCCAGAAGCCTTTTGATTTTTCAGAAATAATTGGTTATCCTAATTATATAACTGAAGATGTTGTTGACAATGTGATTGAGTTTCATAAAGGTGATGATGTTTGTGGTCATGTCAAGGCCTTTGGGCAATTAATTGATGATTGGGATGATTCACCCATTTGTGAGGATGCTCTTATGCGATTGTTTTCCTGGAATATTTTGGTGGATGATGGATATGTTGTTCATTGGTTTCTTATTTATGAGGATAATTCAATCAAGACCATATGGGGCTTTCTACATGACTTTTTGGAAATATTTGGGGATGACCGAGATGAAATTTACAATGATTTGGTTGATGATTTTATGGAAAAATGGAGGAAGAATCTTCTAGCTATTGCAACAACTAATTCATACATAGGGGTTGATTCTCCACCAGATCCCATTGAGGAGCTTAAAAAAATCATTTTGAACATGCAGTATGCCCATACAAAACAATATGAAGCCATCAATGAACAATTTATGATCATGGAAGATCAATTGGAAATCTTGGAAGCTAATTTCACAGAGACTTACATTGAGTATATGGACCCCCATGAACTTGAGCTTGACAATGAAAAAGATAAGAAAGTTCATAGGGAAACTCTGGATGAATACATGGATGAGTCAGTCATTTACTTTGAGGAGGTAAAGGAATTTGAGTTTAAAAATGTTGAGTATCTAGATAATTCAAGTCCCCAGCCTCCTCTCGTGGAACCAATATCTTTTGAGGATAACTTTGACAATCTCGAGGAAAACAGTATAATGGTTCCATTGACATATTTGTTTTCGACCTCTCAGCCAAAAGAGGACTTTGTACAGAACAATGGGAAAATGGAAGGCAACTTCAGTTTAACGATGACATATCATTATGAGCATTGGTTGGCCTCCCACCTTTACAGTCATGAGCAACAAAGTATTCAGAGTTTACACAGCTTGTCATATTCCAGTGTTTGGTTGAAGGAAGGAAGGAATATGAAGTTTGGCTGGTTCTCCTGCACAAAAAGTTCCAAGTTGATAAAACTTGGTAAGGGTTCTTCTATGAGTCATCCTGGACAAGGATGTTTCACACACTTATGGCTTCATTCCATCTAGTGCATGGACAGTTGTAACATATCTCTAACCCTCCTCTTGTATTTCAATTTTGTATTCTTTCATTATGTACTTAGATGTATTTTTGTATCATAGTTTCATTTTATAATTATAGATGTTGTACAATAGTTATTTCGTTATGTAGATTGTGTTTATTCATTTATATATGTATGCTTATGTTTGATATTGGTGAGCACCTTTTTGTAGATGTTGGATTCTCGTATGCTCTCCATCCTGATTGAGAAGATCGAACACACGTCCCCATGTGGAGATAGATGTTGACCGCCTCTTCAACTAGGGGGTCAAATCCATGTACCATGAATATATGCATCAAAAGATTCAAACATGTCGAAGACTTATTGGTTCTACAGGGCATTTGTTTTGCTCCACCACACAGTTTTGTAAGCGGGATTACCGCACCTCTGCCCGGGTTTATAATGTAATAGGTCTACATGGATCATGTTAGGTCAATTTCTTTAGGGTTTCTTCATTAGGAGATTTCCTTTCACTGAGTGTTTTTTATCCTCAAGAGGTTAATGTGGCCTAACCAGTCGGGTTAATCTCCCTTGAGTTTTTCACTCCCACCCGATAAATCCTCCAAAGTGGTGAAAGTTGTTCTAATGAAGTCATTCCTAGGTATATAGTGTTTAGGAATGTTTTAAATGACCATGTAAGACAACACACAAAAGTTCACGGAATTCTGTCAAGTCTAGCTAGGTTTTTTTTAAGGTCCCAAATTAATTAATTGATTAATTAATTAATTAATTCTGGGTATTTAATGAAAAACTTAGGTCCCAGGATTTGTAATAGGGGTATTTGTACTCAAAAGAAATATAATGAGACCCCCTTCACCTGTGGACCAATTTTCAACTCACCCGGACAAGTTTTGCTAGGTTGTTTGTCCACTTAGGAGTATTTCGGAAAAAAATGACGATTTTAATTGCCAAACCCAGAATATGGGAAAATCTAAATTTTGTAATAATGGTATAAATAAAGTGAAGTAAGTGGAATTAATGATGAGAGGGACCCACCTAACCTATTCCTAACCCTTCACCTACCTTTTAAACCCACTTTTTATTAAACTTACCTTTTAATTAAAATCCATGTGAAGTTCACGTCCCCCTTCCCCACGTGAGCATGTAATAATTCATTAATTGATATAATATTACATGTTAAATGAGTTATGGGCCCCTCCTCATGAGGTGCGCCCTCCCTCTCTACCCATCCACATCCTTTTGGAGTGTGACACACACACTCCCCCACACTCCAAGAGCGTGGACTCCACACTCTCTCTAACCTCACGCTTTCCTTTAACTCACGTGGAAAACTCAAATTCTAAATAGGAGTTTTCTTTGTTTTAGATCATGGGTCCCCTCTCCATCCTATATGATTCCTTTCTCATTCCACTTCATCCTTCCACTCCTACCTCACGTACTCCCCATCACCCTCATGCGTTTTCTCTTTGGACCCACGACTTTACCTCACGTGAAGTTGGAAAGGCCATGCATAAGTTAGAAAGTTTCACATGGAATGAAACATGGGGCCTCTCCTCTACCAATCGTTTTCCAATAGGGAGTGTGTTCAACACACTCTACCAATACACCAACCACACTCCAACTCACTCTCACGGTTTTCGCTTTTCCCCCACACATTACTCTTTGGGGACTCACCCTTGAACTTTGAGAAAATGGTTAAAGCTCAATTGAAAAGGGAAACACCTCAATCAAAGAAAGAAACTACCATTTGAGGTATGCGTGGGCTTTCCTCCTTACCCAATATGCCTTCAGTTGGTGGCTACCTCACCTCACATGCCAAATTCACCCCTACCCTAAAAGCTTATGCCACCTCTCCTTGAGTTGTCACTTGAGTTGGATTTGTGACACTTGTTGAAGATCCAGAGGAAGTCTCTTGGTCTCCCAAAGATATTTAAGAGACCCCTCACTCCCTATTTCCTCACCTTTCATTATTGCACTGTTATGCTACTATTTTCTCACCACCTTATTCTCTTCCTCTCTCATTATTATTGTCACTTTTCTTCATTGGTGTGGCTCTTGAAGAACTTGTAGCAATTAGTTGCTACAACTTCTTCCATTTTGATAATAAAAGGAAATGATTTGGAGGATTCAAGGATCTCAAGATTTGTCTGGGCTCTTTACATGCATATGAGGTGAAATCGTTTTGTTTTAAATATTTGTGTGATTATAGGTAGATTGTTGGGTAAATTAGTTTACTTAACTAAGTTTAGTGATTGTATAATTGCTAGATTATTTGATCTGCATGTACTAATGATTTAAATTAGTTTTGACTATTAATATATGCCATCATTATCTATTTTCGTCTCACATTCTGTTTAATCTTTGCAGGACACTTCTAGGAGAGGATATTGGAACAAGTCCAAGCACGGATTTTCCCTTACTTCTCACTTACACTCCAAATTATTTTTGATATTATTCACCTTCTCTCATTATTGATTTTAGTAGCTACTGTGTTTATATAGGTCACCTAAAATCATATAATTTTCTGGTTTACATATGTAAGAAATTTCTGCCTAAAAACAAAAATTTCATTAACTTTTTGAGTGTGTTGCAGCTCAAGTCAACAAGCAATAGCTTGCTGATTTTTGTAGGTTCTTACCAGGACAAGAGGGCATGCTACCCAAATCATATGCAAAACACACCCTCCAACAACTCCTCTCACTGTGGTAATGTTTTCTTCTTCCCGATCTACTCTTAAATCCTGTAAACGCAAGCCCGAAGGAGTTGTACCCAAGAAACTTGCTTTCCTTTCAGTATTTACTTTCCAAGCTTAGCTAGAATAGTCGTGATTTATACATGCATGCTTAACTAAAAATAATCTAGAGTAAATCTCACACTTAATTTCTAGATTAGAGCCCGTGAAGGCATAGTTGATATTTGCTTTCGTGATTTACTTTGCATGCACGCCATTTTTTTTTGTAGCGTTTTATCTTAACACATGTGTGAAAACATCGATGTCTTCAAGGGCTCAATTAATCATTCTTTTACAATTATGCAAGTTAGTCTTAGTTATTACACTTCATATGTGCAATCTAATAAACTAAGAACTCAATCATTAACTCTAGTTTGGGTCACCAAGGCCTTTTTCGGAAACTAAGTTTTAACTTGCAATTCATTGTTTAAAGGCATCAGCCTACTTATCTTTCAGTTTCAGTATTTTGGCAATCCTTTGTTGAGCAAGCTACAAGAACTCAATCACACTTCGTAATATTTAGCTCATAGGTATAAAATTTATTAATTAGACTTAATAGGACACCATAACTCACCATCTTCGCCACTTAAAAACTAGGGTTTTGAGGAAAGCCACAGAAAGTTTTCCGGAGTACTCGGCCTTAGGGTTGACCTGTGAAGCTAGGGTAGGCCTCGTTGCCTCACTTATTGAGCATCCAACAACCACTTGGTAATAGGGGGAGAAGAGTTTTGGGTTGACACCTAGATAGGGATTAAATTAATCTCACACTTAACCACTTAATTCAATTTTCAATCTACAACATCAACAATACAGTTACGCACTTGCAAGCTCACTGGTATCACTGTCTTTCAATATACATTCATATGCAAGTTGATTTATCTGTTGTAGAATAAATATTTAAGTGGTGATATCTTTGTCATCTGGAACTTACTTTACATTTTTAATCTTTCATCTATTTTGTTCCTATATCTCGTGGTGTGATCCTTTAAGAAGTGCGCATCCAGCTGGAAGCATTCTCTTGATTGGGTCTTGAGTGATTTGCGTCTCTTGGCCATTGAAAAGCAGTCCAACGAAACTATATCTGTTGTGAGCATGCTTAGCTTCATGTGTTGATGATTGCTTTATCTTGAGTATCTTTAATTCTTGAACATGCAAGTAAACTTGTTAGTATATTGTATATCTTGTACATCTAGTCTTAATCTATGTATCTGATATATTCTTTTTGCCTAGTTGTATCTATCTTGTTGTAATCTAGTAATACTTTGTAACTTGTAATTATATTGTAACGAACATCCCCTTAACTTAGTTGACCCCATTGCCCAATCTTAGGCACTAGTCTTAGTTGCCCTAGGAAAAGGTTTGACTCTCATACTTAGATAGTTGCATCTTGCATTTGCTGATTGACATCTTAGGCTAGATTCCCCCTGACCTTTTAACCAATTAAAACCAACTCCTAGAACAATAAAACTCTTAATCTCATCTAGTTACTAGGGTCTACCCCCCTTGTCTTCCCTAGAAGTTAGCCTAGATGTAAGAGGTTCAAGTCAAAGTGATAGCGTGGACTTTAAACCTAGGCATTGTGCCTCCGAGGACACACTAAGTGAGCAAGACTTAGCTCACGTTTGCAAGTGTGTATAAGGACGACAACAGGGTCTGAAGCCACCAGAAGAGAAACTAGTGAAGGGTGAAGTAATCAGTTATAATGAGGGGTAGAGGGGGCATATCCCGAAATAACTCGCAATATTTCCCAATAGCCACACAAAATCTGATCAAGGTGCAATTGCAGCCCACAATTTCCACCTAGGTAAATATCCTAAAATTTGGTCTCTAGGTACCTTGGTCAAAGTGAAGCATTTAGATTTTCAGCCTAAGAAATGGGTCACGGGCTGGATCCTGTCCAAGAGGTGGGTGCCTCAAGGGGGGACACACAGAACAATCGGACCTCGGCCTTCAACCCTTCACGGGTATCTCCCTGCCTTATGGTGTTAGGAACACTTGACTTGGAGGATTTAAAGTTCCCTATTTGACAACTTCTATTGTTTTGAAAATGTGAGAACCAGATAACGGGGAGTTTTTTGGATGCCTATCCCTGAGATCCTACCTAGACTAAAACATTCTTTTGGCACCTCATGTGGAGGAAAACTTAGTGAGTTTTTAGAAAATTTTAGATATGCTTGTGTGAGACATCGGGGGTGTGAACCAACCTCGTTGAAATTTAATGGGAGTGGATAGTTTTGCCAAAAAAAGGGTGGGGTGTTTCGGAATCCCATTGGAGGAAACTTACTTTGACCTCCAGAACTTCTAGATAAAACTATGTGAGTGATTGGTGATCTTGTGTGTGAACAAGTGAAAGTGTGCCAAGTTTTAATAAATTAGGTGTCACCTTGCTGCATGTGGACTTCGTTTGGTCCTTACAAGTCTTGATTACCTAATTAACTAAATGTCATTGGTACAACCTTGCAGAATTTTAAAGTCCTTAGGAAACTAGTATGTGGACATGTGGGTCCTTACTATTCCTTTAACTCCCTAATGTGATTTAATATAAGAAATCTTTGAAACTATCCTAGATTGTGGACATGTGGGCATGTATGGGCCCGTTACAAAAATTTTAAACTTCCCTGGGATTTAATCTAAGAAAGTAAATTTCAACACTATCCTATCTTTGTAGCATGTGGGCATGTATGGACCCGTTACAATCTTAAGATGTGTTTGAAAAAATAAACTAAGAGGAGTCTTGAGGGGGCTGTTTTCCTCTCCTAAAGATTTTGTCTTTTTTAAGGGAGATGAAATTTTTCGTCAACCTCTTTCTGATTCTCAATATCTCTTTGGGGCGCGAGAGAAGAGCATACTCAATGATTGATATCTAATTTTTGGTCCCAATGCAAGTTTTATATGTGATGTAGAATGATTCCAATTTAACTTTAGTCAAAGCAAGCCATCCATGTGGCAAAATGACAAAAAGGAGGAAAAGTTATGATTTTACCCCTAAGTGCCTATGTGTTTTGACTAATCCCTTTATATGAAGAGGGGAATAAGTGTGGTGCAAATTACAATCTGCATGAAATCAATTTTAAGGACATTGGGGGCCTTCCACAAATCACAAAAAGGCTTACAATGTGTATTTTTTGCACAGGTGCGCGGGTCTGAAACTAGACAGAGGCTCTCTGAGCGTCAATGCGTGAACTGAAAGAGACTTATGGGCACAGGTGCACAAAGAGCACTGTGAAGAACAGTGGGTTTGGCGCACATGCGCTAAAGATGATTATGTGGGTTAAAAAACCCACGCACATCTGACACTTGACTGTGAAGAAAAATTCCGAATGAAAATCTCTCAACTCAGCTTCAAATTCGACTTTTTATAGGTCGGTTTGGGCCAGTTATGGTACCTGCAAGTTAAATAAAAGGAAAGAAGAACTAAAATAACCCAAATGGGGTATGAAATTGATACCTTTCCCCAGTGGAGTCGCCAATCTGTTGCACCTATTTTTTCACCTAGATGAGAAAAACAGAGGTTCTTACAAGCTTAGTTGGGTTAGCTAAGAAAGATAGCAGTAAAGGAAAGGGTTAGAAGAATAAAGCATAAAAGACTAAACTAAGAATTACACTAGGAATGATAAAACAACTAAACTAGAGTTCATAAGGACATAAGAACAAGAAACAAACAAGACTTATGTCACCAATGGAAAGGATTGTATTAGTGAAAAGAAAACACCAAAGAAAAAGGGGAACTTTGGGTCCCTTCTTCCTCCAAGGGAGGGCTCTTGGACCCCCAAGATTGAGCTCTTCTTACAACTTGAAAACTTGAAAGAAATGGTGAAATAATCCCAAGATAATTCACTCAAAGGGTGATGTGAATAGCTCCAATGGAATGGTGCCAGTATGCTCTTGATGATAAAAGAGGATTCCCCAAGAGAATAGCAGTACCATAACCTTACAAATGAATTCCTTGAAAAAGTAGTGCACCCATGGCCTCTTTTTATAGCATAAATTTGAGGCATTATTCAACCATCTTTGAGTGTGAACAAGGGGCCCTTTAGGGTACCCTTAGGTCTTTGATCAGCCACCCATCCGGATTCAGTCGATATTTGGATGTCAAATCAACTTGGAAGCTAAACTAGAAGTGGGTGGGAGGCCGACCAACATCATAAATGCATCGTTCTCAGGTGTGTGTAGATTTTAGCGTCCACAATCACACATCGTGCGCATGTGCGCTTTTACTGTGTTTCTTGATGGCGCATGTGTGCTCACTCTGTGTATAGTCATAACGCATTTTGATTTTGTAATTGGTTGTATAGTTTTGGACCTTTTGGGAATGCATTTTTGTTAATTTTGGTCCATGGGTGAACTAATAGTTGTTTGGCAATGCTGGATTCCTGTAACCTTGTGCGGATGAGATTTCAGTGATAACAGATACATCTAGACAGAAATGGAGTTTCTGGACATTTTATCCTTGGGTGTAACATATTGATACGCTATCAAAATCGAGAAGAAGCTTGAACATAAGACATGGTAGTTTGGGTCTGCAAAGCCCTCACAACAGAAGCAGAGAAAAGGCATCCCCAACCCATAGAAAAAGAGTAGATAAAGGATGGGAAGCCTTAGGACAAGCAGTCCAAATCGAAAACAAAGAAGGAAAATGGGAAGAAAAATAAAGACACTAGGAAATGGTGCTAGTTCCATAAGAGCCCCTTGTTGTATTACTGAGAGAGGGGTGCGAATCAATAATGAGAAATTATACTACTTATTAATCCTTTAAACCACAATGTATATTCCTTTAACTTATTCAACCATGTTCATCTTTTAATCATCAATATATTACTATATCATAAACATTAACTTTCATCAGTGCATAATAAACAATAACAAGCACATCCACACAATGCACAATACACCAATATTTACGTGGAAACCTAATGCGGGAGAAAACCACATAATTATTTTATTATATGTCAAGAATTACATTCAAGGAAGCACCAGCTTCCAATTCTCCAGCTCCAACTGGAAGGAGGCTCCAACCCCCTAGTTTCTCAGGCTCCAACCTGAAGGAAGCTACAACTCCTTGGATTTTCCAGCTACAATTGGAAGCTGACTACAACCAACTAGTTCTCAGGCTCAAACCTGAAGGAAACTCCAACACCCTGATTCTCTGGTACCAACCGAAAGGAGGCTACAACCCATTTTCCTTTCCCCATCCAACTACCCTGAAATATAAATGAAATGATGAAACCACTGCCACACTGTCACTGTGAGATATATCACTGTAAACCTATACCAATCTATGCCAACAACCTATAACCAACCTGTAACAATAGCCTATAAACAAATTGTACCATAATTCATTATGTACCAAAAAATACCAATAGTTCAGTTACCTCTGTATGTTGCAGCTTACATATCTATGCGAGCTATCTATACTGTATCCTTTGTATGTATGTGGAATGTCTATACTGTAGCCTATGTACACCTTCAAAAATCTAGGGTTTTCTCCTTTCTGAACTCAGACACTTTGCTCCCTTTGTCACATCAACCTGTAACTTGTCACTCTGTCCAATATATAGTTGTGCCCTATGCATACATCATCATACACATCCCTTAACCAAGTGTATCTATATCTCTTTAGTCATGTGTCATACATGTGTACCATGATCAAGTGTAATAACCCTCACATGGAATATACATCAAACCGTCACTAATATGCAGCCTCAAACTTCACAAACAACTTAACAACCATTTCACAACCAAAATACCTCAACCATGTACCAAAAAATCCCTCAAGCATGTGCCAAGAAATACAAGATACACTTCAACACTAACAAGATGTACCAATGATAAATATCAGATATACTAGCATTGTATTTCTATAGATCTGACTTATATAGTAAGTGTGATGCAGACCCCCTACCCCATCAGGGTCCACAACCTCCTAGTCACTGGATCATTCTACTTCCATGAGACGAAATGGTTCTCTAGTTCCCTGTTGGAACCTCTTGAACAAATCCACAAGTCCCTTTTTTTCCCTGCACAGGCCTTGGCTAAACCTGCATGCACACCCCCCATTTTGGCACCATTCTGTATTATGAACCAACACCCAGTTTGGCATAGACACCCTTCTCTATTATCCCTTTCCTCTCTCGTGACCTTGAGATGTGACTTGGGGCCAACCCTCTGAATCCTTCTGCCTTTGTGATTCGGGGAATCACGATGCAGTGTCTCTTCCTCTCCCTTTCAAATCCCTGAATCCTAATTGGGGGCTCTAGATAAGAGCTATCCCTCCCTCCTTTATTCACGATGTGACCTCTGACTAGGCAAGTCCTAGTGCCTATTTCCTTTCATCTTTCGGGGATCAAAAACCCACGAAAAACATTGCCTTTGTTGTGAACTCCCAGTACCGAAAACCCGAAGATCTAGATCAACGGTCTAGATTTGACCCAAATGAATGGATCTGATCCATCCTGAACCAACGATCCTGATCCTTTTAGAGATTTCCTTTCAGAAATTTTGGGGAGTCTTCACTTCTATTTTCCTGGTGACTAAAATCCTGAAAGTCCTTGTTGTAGGAAAATCTCCCTGCGGATAGGTAGATCTCCTCTTGAGAGCTAGACTCTTAACTCTTAAGATAGAAGATGCTTATCATGGACACTAACTTCCTTTTAGATCTAGATAAACTAATGTGTGAGGAGGAAGGAGAAAAGAAGTACCTTTTACCAGTGTTTGTCCCTGCACGGTTTGAGTTGAGCTCCAATCTTAAACTCCTCGATAAGCCCTATAGACAAACAAAAGTACAAACAACTTCCTACTCTGCTGAGATTAGTTCAAAATAGATCTATATATTAGAGACAAATTCATGTGAGATCAAACACAGATTTGAAAGAAACAGGCCAAGCATATTATATTAAAGAGAACAACAACAAAGAATACTTACAACCATAGATGTGAGTGTAGCAGCTTCATCAAGCCCTCCTTGTCCGCACCCTTGCTCAAACATTCCACACACCGAATGCTGATGTTCCGAATGACATCTTATTTATGAGATCATAAGTTAGATGCTTCACAATTCTTTTCTTATCCCCCTTCACCATGAGAAGGCCTGTTTAAATAGGCTTGAAGAGGCCCAACCACTTGAGATATCTTTGGGGTAGGTTGAGGAATTTCCTCCTTCAATTATGGATCTTCCCTAAGATCATGGCTTGACCAAGGATTCGAAACCAACCACCTTTAGATATTGAGGGGATACTTTCCTCATTCTTCTTAACAAACCAAATTTCACCCAGAATAGGTAGCGCTCCTCCAAAAGGGGCATCAAAGCGTTATAGCGCTACCCAAAAGAAGGCCAGCAAGCGCCAACACTCCTGATAGTGGAAGTGCTCCTCAAAAAGTGCTTGGAGTGTTATAGCACTCCCTGACAATGTATGGGGGAGCGCTCTCCTCTAAAACTCATTTTTTACTGGTTCTTTCAATGGCAAGAAACTTGTACTTCTAGTAGACTGATTCCTCCTCTTCAAAACTAGTCTTTGAGGTGTCCTAGGTGTCCCTGTCATGTTGTTGGATGCATGACATAGGGAAGAAGGCAGTATGATGTTATCAACTCTTATAACACTTGTGGTCAAGATGTGACACTTGCGACACTTGAAATGACGACACTTGCGACACTATCAAAGTGAGTAATTTTGAGCTGTAACACTCCTCGGCCTCACTAGATCGACAGTCCACACTCATCCTGATCGATGGTCAGGATCTGATCACACTTTCCATTTTCGCGATCTCTCATATGAGTGAGTTGAAAGACTCTCTCCTCTGCTCTCCCGGTCCATGAAACATCGACGGTTTCTGGATCTCTTCCATGCATCCTCCAAAATGGATGGTCCTCGTTCTTTCATGAAATCTCCCTTCACGGTTTTGATTCGGTCTTTTTCCTTGTTCTCCCAGTGATGAAAACATTGAAACACCTTGGAATGAGCGCTAAGACTCATGCTACTCTTCACAGATCGTGTGACTATCGACTCTCTGCGCTATATCTGATGGGTCTGATCTATTTCTCCCTTGTGTGCTCTCCTATGTTCCTAGATGTAGATTCAATAGTCTCGATATTTTCTCACAATGTCGATCCAATGACATCTATGTGCCTTCCTCCTGAGCTTCACTCCTTCCTTTCCTTATGAGATTTTCTAAGTTGCGAAGGGTTCGACCTTCGATTCTTATCTTGCGAGCTCAGTTCCTTTGGGTCTCGTCTGCATTATAGAAACACTCCTCCTCTTGAGCTCTGTCAATTCTAAAACCTCGATGGAGTTTCTTGACCTTCTGCTCCTTCCTTCGACTTCTCTATGCACCAAGGCACTGGTTATCCTGAGATTTTCTTTCTTGAATATATAAGGGACTCATCCCTTATCTTTCTCTTCAAAGAGGAATTTGGTGTCCTCCTGACAACCTCTCGCTTAAGCACTCCTTGTTGAGCTATCACATAGAGTATCCAATAACACTATATGTGTCACTCCTCGACACTTCTCTTGTCTCTAAACTCTATATAGAGTTCTTCTATGCACTCGTTGCACTTGCTCGATTCCCACCTGACAAAGCTCTACAGAACCTTCAGTGGTTCTGTTTCTTCTATGTTCCCTTCTCTACACATTTTTCACCTCCTCTAGGTATTCAACAACCTCAAGATCCCCTCTGAGTTATGCAAATGATTCAAGTGTGTCCTCCTGACACATTATTCTCTAACTCCACAGAGTTCATATGCGCACTCCTTGCGTTGGCTACATAACCTCTTTTGTTCTATTGTGCACACCTTGCACAGCCTAAAGAACCCAGACAAATATCACAACTCAACATATAGGCATATTCTATCTATCCATACAAATGTAAATATAACATACATCTACAACATCAATCCGTTAAAACATAAAAGACATTCATTCATAAACTCATAAACACACAAAGACTCATATGCAGGAAAAACTGCTCTTTGCATTAAATCCAGAATGCCTGATTACAATGTGTTTTGAGCTCTGACTGCAACAGAGTCTTGGCTCTCTCCTCTTCCTCTTTTCTCTAAGAACTTCTTCTACTACTACTTCGTAAACATAAAACAAAAGATCTTTTACAAAGAGGGGATCCTCGAGATCTTCCCTCCATCTCACCAACTCTCATAAATTACATTGAATGGATATTCAATGGTTCTCTAGTTCGAATTGGATCTAGATCTCAACCTACTTTCAACAATTAAAGGTGTCTCTAAATCTTGCTTGCTCAAAAGCACATCTTTGGCTCTACCATCCTTACAAACATTTAATTCACAATTAATTACAAATTGAAATTTGAAATTGAGAGGGTTCGGGTCTCTCCTTCCTTGAATGCACACTTTGAACTACTGATTGGCTGGCACATAAATGAAGTGGAGTGATGCTCCTGCATCATACTCCACTGCTGCGAAAAATTCATGATCTCCTTCTCATGAGCTTCCAAGCTTTTTTGAAATCCACCTGGATACCAAACTGTCCTTTGGAGTTGTCCATCTGCTCCACTTATGTACTGTTGTTGCTACTTCCCTGCTTCTCTTGTAGGTCTTCCCCTTCTCAGCTTCTCTTTGCTGACTGCTTCTTGCGCTGACCTCAACATCAACTTCCTGATCTCCTCAATCACCTTGTCCAACTACTCCAGTGGCTGGATCTTTGTATGCAGTCCTCTCTGCTACACTTCCTTCTCCTCAATGGATAGATCAACTTGATCCCCCATGCTTTCTTTATCTCCCCTTGTGGTATTGATTTTCCACTCTTCTATAGATTTCAGTTCTGTAGTCTTTGCACTGAGCTGCTTCTCAACTCCTTTCTCTGGCCCATTTCTGCTTATGTCATCCATCTATATGTTGGCTCAATTCCAAATTATTCCAATTTCTCCTGGGGTTGATATGATCCTCCATCTGTTTCCAACTTAGCTCGTTGGATGTGCAAGCTTTGCACCATGACCCTCTTCTCCAGGGCTTCAAATTCTTCACATAGATCAACAAAATCTATGCCTTCTCCTTCTCCTTCTACAAGCTCCTGTGCTGAGTCGATTTCTGTTTCAGCTCCCTGGTTGAACATTTTGAGCTATTCTTTTGAATGCTCACCTCCTCCTTCTTCTTTTCCTTATGTAGCTTCAGATATCTGTACCTTCATCATGATAGTCTCTGATGGTTGTTGTTCCTCCTCTATACCTGCATCACAAACACAATTAGCTTTAAAATCATATGGCCCCATGGACTTTTTCTCAGATTCTTGTTGCACTGTATTCTCATGTGCAATGGTTGTATTAGCCTCTGTTGGACTATCTGGAAGGAATATTTGAATTCCCCCAATCATCAGAATGCTCTTCTGATCCTCCTCCTGGATGGTGAAAGTTTGTAACTTGTCATCATATTCATCCACATGATCTATTGAACCACATTAATCTTCATCTATCAACACTCCTTGCTGATATGAACTCACTCCTGAGTCCTTGAGACTTTCAGACAGTCTCATTTCCTTTCCCCTGCCCACATGGCAATTAGAGAATTTCCTACTGTCCACCTGGCAGTCTATGAGATCCAATGATCTCATCTCCATCAACACTCCTTGCTGATATGAAATCATCTCTGAGCTCATGAGACCCCCACATGGTCTCATCTGCTTCTCCCTGCTCACTTGGCAATCTGGGGTTTCATTGTTGCTTCCTTGGTAGCTTGAAATTTCACTACTACCCACCTGGAAGCTTTTGAGATCATTCATCAAACTCTTCTCACTGCCCATCTAGAAAATTGAAAGCTCCTCACTGTATTCTTGACAGTTTATGAGATCTCCATCTGATCTCTCCTCCTCATCATCGATGAGATTTCTCTTAGTCTCTAGTTCACAAGTATGAACCATCTCTTATTCTGTGGTCCTGAGGCTTTCCACATACCTCAGCCACATTCTGAACAACTGTCACTGTCTTCTGGCCAACAATTCCTTGACAAGCCACTTCACCTTCATTTTTATGGGCTATTCATATACCCATCGTGCTTTTGCACTTTGCAGCATCTCAATTGTAGGCTTTTCCATTCTCTCCCTTATCTCAGTGAGTTCCTCATCAATTTCTTCTTTTCTTTTATGTTGGTGGTCTCCTCTTCGACCATGTCCATGGATTTTAGTAACCATCTTTTTCCTCTCTAGATTCATCTCTCCTGACTGTCAAATGTCTATCGCCTTCATGCAAACAGACCTCTACACATAGAGCATCAGTACTTCGTCTTCAACCTCTGATACCACTTGATGGTATCAAAATGTCTTCAGCTCTTTGGTGTCTTCCTTCCTCTTGCTACAAAAGTCAATTATGTTCAAGCTCTGATACCAAAAATGATGTATACCCCCTACCTCAGCAGGGTCCATGACCTCTCAGTCACTGGATTGTTCTACTTCCATGAGCCGAAATGGCTCTCTAGTTCCCTGTTGGAACCTCTTGAACAAATCCACAGGTCCCTTTTTTTCCCTACACAGGGCTTGGCTAAACCTGCATGCACGCCCCCCATTTTGGCCCCCTTCTTTGTTATGAACCAACACCCAGTTTGGCGTTGGTACCCTTCTCTACTATCCCCTTCCTCTCTCGTGACCCTGAGCTATGACTTGGGGCCAACCCTTTGAATCCTTCAGCCTTCCTGATTTGGGGAATCACGATGTAGTGTCTCTTCCTCTCTCTTTCAAATCCCTAAATCCCAATTGGGGGCTCTAGCTAAGAGATATCCCTCCCTCCTTTACTCGCGATGTGACCTACGACTAGGCCCAATTCCTAGCGGCTATTTCCTTTAAGATTTCAAGGATCACAAACCCACAAACAACGTTGCCTCTGTTGTAAACTCCCGGTATAGAAAACCTGGAGATCTAGATCAATGGTCTAGATATGACCCAAATGAATGGCTCCGATCCATCTTGAACTAACGGTCTTGATCCTTTCAAATATTTCCTTTTGGAAATTTTGGGGAGTCTTCACTTCTATTTTCCCAGTGACTAAAATCCCGAAAGTCCTCGGCCCCACTAGATCGACAGTCCACACTTGTCCTGATTGATGGTCAGGATCTGATCACGCTTTCCCTTTTCATGATATCGCATATGAGTGAGTTGAAAGACTCTCTCCTCTACTCTCTCGGTCCATGAAACGCCGACGGTTTCTGGATCTCTTCCATGCATCCTCCAAAATGGGTGGTCCTCATTCTTTCTCGAAATCTCCCTTCGCGGTTTTGATCCAGTATTTTTCCTTGTTCTCCCGGTTATGAAAACACCGAAACACCTTGGCACGAGCACTAAGACTCATGCTACTCTTCATAGATCGTGCGACTATCGTCTCTCTGCACTAGATCTGACGGCTCAGATCTATTTCTCCCTTGTGTGATCTCCTGTGTGCTTGGACGTAGATTCAACGGTCCAAATCTTTTCTCCTAGTGTCAATCGAATGACAGATGTGCGCCTTCCTACTGAGCTTCACTCCTTCCTTGCCTTAGGATATTTCTAAGTGGTGAAGGGTTTGACCTTCGATTCTTCTCTTTTGAGCCCAATTCCTTTGGGTCTTGTCTACGTTATAGAAACGCTCCTCCTCCCGAGCTCTGTCAATTCTAAAACCTCGATGGGGTTTCTTGACCTTCTGCTCCTTCCTTCGACTTCTCTATGCACCAAGGCACTGGTTATCCTGAGCTTTTCTTGCTTGAATATCTAAGGGACTCAGCTCTTGTCTTTTGCTTCAAAGAGGAATTTGGTGTCCTCCTGACAACCTCTCGCTCAAGCACTCCTTGTTGAGCTATCCCACAAAGTGTCCAATAACTCTGTATGTTTCACTCCTCGACACTTATCTCATATTTGAACTTGAGATAGAGTTATTTTGTGCACTCGTTGCACTTGCTTGATGCCCACATGACAGAGCTCTACAGAACCTTCAGTGGTTCTATTTCTTCTTTTTTCCCTTCTCTGCACAGTTTCAACTCCTCCAGGTATTTAGCAACCTGAGGATCCCCTCTAAGTTATGCAAATGGTCTGAGTGTGTCCTCCTGACACATTCTTCCCTGACTCCACAGAGTTTAGATGCGCACTCCTTGCGCTGGCTATAGAACCTTTGTTGTTTTGTTGTGCACACCTTGCATAGCCTAAAGAACCCAGAAAAATATCACAACTCAACAAATAGACAGATTCTATCTATCCCTGCAAATGTAAATCTAACATACATCTACAACATCAATCCATGAAGACATAAAAGACATTCATTCATAAACTCATAAACACACAAAGACTCATATGCAGGAAAAACTGCTCTTTGTATTAAATCCAGAATGCCTGATTACAATGTGTTTTGAGCTCTGACTGCAACAGAGTCTCATCTCTCTCCTCTTACTCTTTTCTCTAATAAATTCTTCTACTACTACTTCGTAAATAGAAAACAAAATATATTTTACAAAGAGGGGCTCCTCGAGCTCTTCCCTCCATCTCACCAACTCTCATAAATTCCATTGAATGGATATTCAATGGCTGTCTAGTCTGAATTGGATCTAGATCTTAGGCTACTGTCAGCAAATAAAGGTGACTCTAAATATTACTTGCTCAAAAGAACAGTTTTGGCTCTATCAGCCTTACAAACATTTAATTCACAGTTAATTACAAATTGAAATTTAAAATCGAGAGGGTTGGGGCCTCTCCTTCCTTGAATGTGCACTTTGAACTACTGACTGGTTGGTGCATAGATGACGTGGAGTGATGCTCCTGTATCAAAGTGTCATACAACCAATAGACTCTCTAGGTAAAATCCTCAAACCCCTATAACCATATTTCATGTAGACAACAATATCCAACTACTCATAAAAATAATACATACCTTTTGAACCTGTAGATAGATCTGTTGTACCTGATCACTGTAGACCTCCCTGAGAACTTTCTTTCAAACTCTGAGAGCCTGACACCCTCAAAAACCCAAGATTTCATGGCTTTTCCAACGGTATGTGCCCTTTTATATTGCCATCCCGCGTACGTAGCGACCTCCTCCACTGCAGCCCGCGTACACCTAAAAAACTATGGTTTTTTCAGTATTTCTGCAACTCCGAAACTTTCTCTGTCAACCCTTCTTGCTACCTCAGACTTGCATAACTTCATATGTATCAATGAATACCTGCAATAAACCTTACAGAATAATAGATATTCAATATTCTCAATAGGTGCTAATAGTATACCCTTTCTCTCTTATTTATACTCTCCAAGTAGTTTCCTATAGGGATTACCATCTAACCAACTTAACCGAACTTCCTTCTTTTAGGGATAACCCACTTCTAACCACTTGTCCACTTGTAACCACTTTATCCACAAATATTAAACTCTCCACTTCTATTTTCCACTAATTTATTTTTAATTATTTTCTTATTGCAACAACTTAATCCCATGATTAATTCCTAGTTTCACCCACTTTGACTAGTCAACTTCTTCTAGGGGTTTCTAGAATAATGTTGACTTCTTTGACCTTCTAGAGGCTTCTATATAACTCAAGAGGGTTCTCCAACTTCACAAGGCCATAGCTCTCTAACCGTGAGGATTTATGTGACGATCTGCATATCACCATAAATGGCATGACATGTACTATCCATCTAGAATAGTCTTACTTGCAAATACACTGATCTTCATACCTTTATACCTCAAACAATACTGAGTCCCTTAACCATAATGTTGGGGATACCATAATTTGCTACCAGACATACTCAAAGGTTGACATAAATATCTAAGGTTTGACATCAATATACAACATCACTCTCCAAGGGTTGACATATATGACAACCAACTATCCAACTGTCCATCAATCTAGACCAATTGTCTGACAATCCCCCCCTTTGGCATTGATGGAAACACCAACATTGATGCCAACACTTAGTCATGACAACACTCATGCTCATACTCCTCATCAATATTTCTATCTCTCCCCCTTTGAAATCAATGGCAAAGGGTATCTCTCCTTGGGGCTTCTCCCCCTGTCTGTAATTTCCTTTGTGGCTTCTCCCCCTGTCTTCATACCTCTGATTACTTTCTCTCTCCCTTTAAAAAGGATTAACTCCCCCTATCAATCTGATACTGTACCTGCTCTAACTAATCATGGTTAAGAAAATAAATCCCCCTAATTTCTGTACAATATGTCATGTAATCATTGTGAACAATATGCTATCACTGCATTCTGCTTTTGTTGTGGATGTTGTTGCTCTACCAGAACATTGATCAACTGCTCAACAATACTACATCAAGAATAACATGATCTAATATTACTATGATGATCCTTGGACCTGTCCATGTATCATACATGCATCAACCTATACCTCAACCTATTGGAGTTATTGTCCATTGGTGCTTCCTTGACTAATCAACTATCATATATAAAAAGAATTCAAGATTAAACATTCAAAATTTAAGCATTCAAATAATCATCCAGCATTCTCTGAACCAATCTCTGAATCAATCTCTGAACCACTCTCTGAACCAATATATGAATCCATCTATGTCCATACTAGCCAAGACTCTACTACTCAACTATCCACAATGTTGACCCATCTGTCTCAGCTAATGCATAGACTCGCTCTATCTAATATTCATATTACCTGGGAGTCTCCAAGTCAAATGGCTTAGAACAATACATGTTTTGATGCAATGTAATATTCTTCTTCATCCGTGAATACATCTTCCTTTTCATCCTCTTCCCGAATTTTGTCATCATCCTGAGTTTTGAAATCTTCTTCGTCTTCTACTTGGTTTCCAACACTTTCCTCTTTGCATGTAAATTCATCATGATCTTGTGTAACTAAAAATCCTAAAAGTGTGATTCCTTGGACCTATTCTTCATTTACCCGATCCTCTTGTTTTTCACTTCTTCTCCAAACCTTCTTGTGTCTCTCATTGATATTTTTTTTCATGGGAGGCCTTATCATGCTTCTGCAATTTCAAGCTATGTGTCCATAGTTGTGTCATTTGTAACATTCAATATTTTGTGGGGCCACATAAGAATTTATTGCTTGATTATTTCTTTCATAAGCCCTGCAATCTACAACCTTATGTCCAAAGTTAGTACAATAAAAACAATTACCATAAAATAAATTTAGATACCTGGGAGTGAATGATTTTCCTTGTGATGTAGTCCTTCTGTAATTATGCCTTGGCTTATCAAGATCTTCACTTTGGTTGTTTCTTTCACAATGATTGAAGCTTCCTTGCTGCTTGAATGTAGAGGGTCTTTTGTATTCGTTTCTTTTTTATTCCTGTTGACCATGATTCCTTCCTTTGATAACTTCTGCATAACTCTTTTTCTCTATTTCTTTCGTCATGGAGCTTAAACCTTTCTCAGTAAGAATTTGGTTGTATCCTAGTTCATACCTGTCATAGTATGGCCTTTGATTGTTGATGATATTATCCAATGTCTTGGTGATATCTTGCTGCATATCCTTCTTCTGAAGATATCTTCTTAGAGTGTCTTCTTCTACTTCTAACCTTTCAATCATCTTCTCCTTCTCTGCTAGCTAAATTTTGAGTATTTATTCAATCCTTCGGTCCTCTTCTACCTAGACTTTCAACTTTGTAATTATCTAGTTGACTTCCTTTGAGTTGATATTCTGAGTTCCATTTAGTTTTTTCTTGAGTAACTTGTTTTTATTTCTTTCTGTCCTTAGTTCTTCTAAGTCACTAATTAATTCTTCTCTGAGATTGACTTTGCCTTCTTCTTCTGAACTATCGAAGTTTCTTGTTTGATTTTCCTTAACCATAAATAGTACCTTTTTTGAATCACTGTCAGTTTCATCATCTTCACTAGACGAGGAACTGTCTTTTCTTGAGTATAGATTTTTCTTGAAGGCTTTCTTTTGTTTTTCTAGTTTCACTTTTGATATCTCTTTTATTTATTGGGCTCTTCCTCTTCATCACTATCTAAATTTCTGGCATAAGGACACTTATTTGCAAAGTGACTAATTTTACCGCAATTAAAACATTTCAACGGAAGCTTACCTTTATATTTACCTGTTCCATTTTGCAACTTTCTTACGAAGTTTTCCATTTCTTCACCTTCTTATGAATCATCATTGCACCTACATTCTGACTTTGGATTTTTCTTGCTCCTTTTCTTTGTCTTCTTGGATGCTTTGAATGTTGCTTCCTTTGTAACTGGGTTCTCATGTTCTGATCTCATTTCATAAGCAATGAATATTCCATGTAGCTTATCTATGCTTATCAAATCCAATTATGTTCTTTCATATAGTGTTGAGATCTTAAAATCAAATCTCATTGGAAGAGATCTTAGTACTTTTTGAATAATTATAGATTCATCAACTTCTTCTCCCAATCCTATCATTGCATTCACTATTTCATAAACTTGTAAAAAATAAGCTGCAATATTTTCATCTTCCTTCATCTTCAACTGTTCAAATTGACCTCTGTAAGTTTGAATCTTTGTTGCTTGACTTTTGCGTCTCCTTCATACACATTCTGAAGTTTGTCCCAAATCTCCTTTGTGGAGTTGAAATGCATAACTTTGACATATACTTAATCAACCAGACCATTCAAGATGGCATTTTTATCTTTCGAATTATTTTATTCAAGTTTATTTCCACGTTTATATATTGGAGGAATGGTTGGTGCTTTGTATCCAACTACCACTGATCACCAAACATCAAATCCCTATGCGTGTACATATTTTTTCATCCTTCTACTCCATAATGCATAGTACTGTCCATCAAATTGTGGTATTCCACTTTTATACATATTGTTGCTCTCCATTATATACCTTCTAGTGGTTAAACTAATTCCTGAAGGAACCTACTCTGATACCAATTGTTGGATTACTGGGAGGTGGGGTGAATCACTAATGATAAATTATACCACTTATTAATCCTTTAAACCACAATGTATATTCCTTTAACTTATTCAACCATGTTCATATGTTCATCATCAATATATTACTGTATCATAAACATTGACATTCATTAGTGCATAATAAACAATAACAAACACATCCACACAATGTAAAATACACTAATATTTATGTGGAAACCCAATGCGGGAGAAAACCACATAATGTTTTTCTTATATGTAAATAATTACATTCAAGGAAGCACCAACTTCCAATTCTCCAACTCCAACTGGAAGGAGGCTCCAACCCCCTAGTTTCCCTGGCTCCAACCTAAAGGAAGCTACAACTACCTGGGTTCTCTAGCTACAACCAGAAGGTGGCTACAACCACCTAGTTCTCAGGAACCAACCTGAAAGAATCTCCAACTCCTTGATTCTCCGGTACCAATCAAAAGGAGGCTACAACCCCCTTTACTTGCCCTGTCCAACGCTCTAAAATATAAATGAAATGATGAAACCATTATCACTATGAGATATACCATTGTAAACCTGTACCAATCTGTGCCAACAACATGTAACCAACCTATACCAATAGCCTATAATCAACATGTACCAAAAGTCATCATGTACCAACAAATACCAACAGGTACGAGATGTGTGTATGTTGTAGCTCACATATGTACGCGACCTGTCTATACTGCAGCCTGTGTATGTACGCAGTCTATCTATAATGCATCCTGCGTACACCTTCAAAGATATAAGGTTTTCACCTTTATGAGCTCAGACACTTTGCTTCCTTTGTCACATCAACCTGTAACTTTTCACTATGTCCAATATGTAGTTGTGCCCTATGCATACATCATCATACACATCCCTTAACCAAGTGCAACTATATCTCTCTAGTCATGTGCCATACATGTGTATCATGATCAAGTGTAATAACCCTCACATGGAATAGACATCAAACCCTCACTGATATGCAACCTAAAACTTCACAAAAAACTTCACAATCACTTCACAACCAAAATCCTTCAACCATGTACCACAAAATCCCTCAACCATGTGCCAAGAAATACAATATATGCTTCAACACTAACAAGATGTACCAATGATAAATATCAGATATACCAATAGTGTATTTCTATAGATCTGACTTATACAGTAAGTGCCATACAACCAATAGCCTCTCTAGGGAAAATCCTCAAACCCCCATAACCATATCTCATGTAGAAAACAATATCCAACTACTCATAAAAATAAGAAATACCTTTTTAACTTGTAGATATATTTGTTGTACCTCATCACTATAGACCTTCTTGGGAACTGGCTTTCAGACTCTGAGAACCTGACACCCTCAAAAAATCAAGATTTCATAGATTTTCCAACTATACGTGCCCTTTTATACTTCCATCCCACGTACATATGCGACCTCTTCCACTGCAGCCCGCATACACATAAAAAACTATGGGTTTTTCAGTATTTCTACAACTCTGAAACTTTTGTTGTCAACCCTTCTTTCTACCTCAGACTTGAGTAACTTCAGATGTATCAATGAGTACCTACAATAAACCTTACACAATAATAGATATTCAGTATGCTCAATAGGTGTTAATAGGATACCCTTTCTCTCTTATTTATACTCTCCAAGTAGCTTCCTCTAGGGTTTACCATCTAACCAACTTAACCCAACTTCCTTCTTTTAGGGATAATCCACTTCTAACCACTTGTCCACTTATAACCACTTTATCCACAAATAGTAAACTCTCCACTTCTATTTACAACTAATTTATTTTTAATTATTTTCTTATTGCAACAACTTAATCCCATGATTAAATCCTAGTTTCAACCATTATGACTAGTCAACTTCTTCTAGGGGTTTCTAGAATAATTTGACTTCTTTGACCTTCTAGGGTATTCTAGATAACTCAAGAGGGTTCTCCAACTTCACAAGGCCATAACTCTCTAACCGTGAGGAGTTATGTGACATTCCACATATCACTGGAAATGGCATGAAATGTACTATCCATATAGAATAACATTACTTGCTAATACACTGATCTTAGTACCTTTATACCTCAAACAATATTGAGTACCTTAACCATACCGTTGGGGCTACCAGAATTTTCTACCGGACATACTCAAAGGTTGACACTAATATCTAAGGGTTGAAATCAATATACAACATCACTCTCCAAGGGTTGACATCAATGACAACCAACTATCCTTCAAGTATGGTGGAAGACTTCCTTCAAGTAACAATGAAAGACTTCCCTTCAAGTCCAAATAAGGTCTTTTTGAATGGTTGTCCATGCCCTTAGTCTTGACAAATGCCCCAAAAAATTTCATGAGGATGATGTACAATACCTTGCGGCCTTTTACCAATTCATTTCTGGTAGTGCATTTGAATGACATCCTAATCTTCAACAAGAATTGGGAGGAACACTTGCAACACATTCAACAGGTTTTGCACACTCTGCAACAACATAAACTATATGCAAATTTGGAAAAATGCTCCTTCGACATGAACTTGGTCTACTACCTAGGCTACATTGTTGATGAGAATGGGGTGCATGTCAATCCAGCAAAAATCCAAGTCATCTGTGATTGGCCATCCCCGACCACACTCACTGAGATCCGAAGTTTTTTTGGCCTTGCCAATTTCTATCGCAGGTTTGTGTTGGGATTCTCCCACATTGAATGGGACCTTATCCAAGTGACTAGGGATGGTGGCAAGGAAAAAATTGTGTGGGGCCAGTCTGATCAAGGTGGATATTGGTGGCCACCCACCTATTCCAACTGGCTCCTCTTGTCAGTTTATAGTTCAACACGTTCTTCTGTACTTATTTGTAATTTTGGGTTCTACACTTCCGAGGCTGTTTGAATACCTACAAATCTTCCAGGTGGATACTGGTGGCCTCCCACTTAATCCAATTGGGTTATTTTGTATGTTTTCATGTCAGCACATCTTTCTATACTTTAGCGTCATTTTGGGGATCTAAACAGTTTTATTTTGGCATGCCACCGTCAGACTGTAGACAGAGTCAGAGTTTGACGACATACCACATAGTTTTTTAAAATACCTTTCCAACGGGCTATCACTCGCCTAAAATGGATATCGTATGGAGAAGTTATGACCCCTGGAAGTTAATGTACTAACTTACCCAAACGGGGCCCACATGAATTTTGGCGTTTCATCTCCTATGGTTAGGTTTTTGGATGTCTAGGGTTTCGACATTCCTATTTAACATAAAAATGCCTTCAGAGCCTCATTGTAATCATTTTCTTACGAATGAGCGTAGCCATCACATCTCTTCTCAGAGATAAAGCTACCACCATTCTAACAAGTCTTGCACTCTGTGTTTTTATAATCTCTTTGCAATTCTTTCATTAATAGAAATCAAGTATTGTTGTGTTTCTCTGTTTTTGGCAATTTTCATGAGTATTTCAATGTAATATCTCTTCTTTCATTTCTTTCTGAAAATAATACGGATCATAGTCGCAATAGATAACGTTCGATGATTTGAAGCAATGCTTGTGCTCAACCTCAGTTCTCTCATTACCCAACCTACAACAACCGTTTGATATTGAGATAGATGCTTCAGACTATGTTGTGGGCGCATTTATCACTCAACTTTGAAATCCCATGGCCTATCATAGTGAGACACTATCAGATACTATTTGTAAGTACCCCACTTACAACAAAGAAATGTACTCCATTGTACAAACCTGTTGCCAGTGGAGGCATTACATTCTCGAGAAGGAGAAAATCATCCACATTAATTGTAAGCCTCTTCATTTCATGCAGACACAAGGTAAATAGTAGAATGACCATCATCATAAGTGGTACAGATACTTGCAACATTTCCATCTCAACATCAAGTATAAGATAGGGAGCACCAACCACGTCGCTGACTACCTCAGGTGACCTCAAGTTTCTGCACTAACCACGGTGCTACACTCCTGCAGACATGATACCTATGGATGGACCCAAATCTATGAGTGAGATCCAGACTTCACCAATACCTACCAGATGCTGGTCACAAACACAACTATCACTAATTCTCATCTGCAGTACGAGTTATTGTGCCATCTAGGCCATCTCTGCGTTCCATCAAGCGAGCGAGTGAAGATGATTTGGGAATCTCACTATAGTCGGGTGGCATGACACTTTGGAATAAAGAAGATTGTGGCAGTGCTACAACAAAATTTATATTAGCCAAAACTCCAACAGTATGTTAGCAAGTATATCAAGTCCTGCATGGCTTGTTCCATTGCCAAACTGGCCATTAAGAAATAAGGCATGTACACCCCTCTGCCTACTCCTAACAGGCCCTGGGAATCCATCTCTATGGACTACATGTTGGGCCTTCCTTCAACCAAGAAGGGAAATGATTATGTTTTTATGGTTGTTGATCAATTTTCCAAGATGGTGATTATGTTCGCCTACAAGATGAGCATCACAGTAGAGGCCACTACCAAGATTTTCTTCAAATGAGTGTGGGTACATTTTGGGATACCAAAAACCATTGTCTCCGATAGGGACAACCAATTCCTCAAGACATTCTAGTCGAGCCTATAGTCACGACTGGACACCAAGCTCACCAAATCCACAACCTTCCACCCCCAAATAGATGGCCAAACCAAGGTCATCAACATGATGATCGTGCATATTTTTCACATGTACAATTCCAAGCATCTGCACACATGGGATGAGAGTCTTCCCTATGTTCAACACAGTTACAATAGATCCATACATAAATCAACCAACCACAAACCCTTTCAGGTGGGATTGGGATTTCAACCATTGGGTCCCATGGATGTTGCACTACCCCTGATGTCCACATAGGAAGAATTGTTCCATGTGCAAACCAAATATGAAAAAGCCATCCGGTTCATTGAATGAATTCAACATATCTGCCAACAGGTTTAGCATATTTTTCATGAGTCCAATGCTAAGTACAAGAAATTCCATGATCAACATTGAGTTACACACAAGTTTTAGGTGGAAGATAAAGTTTGGTTGCACTTGCAGAAAGAACACCTTAGAGGATCCCATCAGAAGCTTCGTCCACTCCTCTATGGACCTCATACCATCACCAAGGCTGTGGCTGATGATTATTTTGAGCTCAACATTCCCCCCTTCCTTGGCATGCATCCAATGTTTAATGTGGACCTGTTTTAGCCATACTTTCGACCATTATTGGACACCTCAGAGGTAGCAACATAATTGACACTAACAGAGCTCAAACCTGACTACATGGAATAAGCATCCACTGATTAGATCATGGACACACAGGTCAAGGGAAATTTCCAATAGAAGTTTCAGCTTTGTCATTTTATCAAAGAAGGGCAACTTCTACACCAAGGCAAGTGGCTCACCGGGGCTATATTCAATAGATATTTCCTCATCCGATCAAATAACTCAACACAATGGAGACCATTTATTCCTAAGGGGGGAGGATTGATATAGGTAGATATCGGTTGCCACCCACCTATTCCAACTGGCTCACATTTAGATTTCATCTTAGCAGTTTCAGTTTTCATCTTGGCAATTTTTTTCTAGCTTTTCGAGTCCTAAACTTTTGGGGTTATTTTGAGGCCCTAAACAACATTTTTTGGGCCTGCCACAATCACATTGTAGATAAACTTAGAGTGATATGGCACAATGTGTATTCCTTAGATAGAACTTTCGAACAGGCTATCGTGCGCCTAAAACGAAGATCATATGCGAAAGTTACGACCCCAGGAAGTTGATGTACCAACTTACCCCAACGAGGCCCACATGAGTTTTGACGCTTCATCTCCTAGGGTTAGGTTTTTGGATATCTATGGTTTTGGAATTCATGTTTGATCTAAAAATGATTTTGGAGCCTCATTGTACTTATATTTTTGCGAATGCACGTAGTCGTCACATCTCTTCTCAGAGATAAACTTCCATCATTCTAGCAAGCTTGTTTCAGTCTGCATTTTATGATTTTAACATATTTCTTATTTAATAGAATTCAAGTTTTTTTGTTTCCACGAAAAAAAAGTGTAATTATATTCATCCAAAGATAACCAAATTACATCTTTTAGTTGTCTTAAGCATGACCCAATCATGGGTATAGTGAGCAAAAAAAAAACCCCGAGGGGTCCATAAACTAGCTAATAATACAAAAATAAAAATACAATAGAATGTGATGGGAACAACTCGATATAAGTCATAAAAGGACCAATGAAGCACATGGAACCCTGGCAAGAAGGACACACCAGGAAATAAAAGACCTCCAAGATAAACCTGCTATAAATGTAGACACTAGAGAGAAACCATAGACACCGGAAGGACCAAGTCAGAGAAGTAAGAAGCTCTCACATCGAGTAAAAACTAGAAAAATACAACACCAACGAAGACCACCTCGAACATGAGAAAAATAGAAAAAAAAAAGCCACACACCCCCAAAAAGGACCTCAAAGTGCCTTCTTCACTGCACGCCCTTAGCGAGGACCTCAAATCTCTGACCCAAAAGCCCTTCTGAGATGAGGAAGAAGAAAGACAATGACGTCCAACAATAAGAACCCGATATGGGAATACATCAAACCCTGAACATCCAACAAATCTAGAGAAAAACCCAAAACAATTGAAGCAACATAACCAATCAAAACCATCCATGAAAATCTACTTGCATCCAATGAAGGAGATGAATAGACATTGCACGCCCATAAAATACAAGGCCTCAAAGCAATGACCGAGGACTAAATCAACACTGCACTTCTTGAAAATAATATGGATCTCAAAGCACAGATCCGATCACCGAATAGAAGAAAAAAGGAACAAAAGTTGCACACCCAAGAGGAACACAATGTGTTGACCATGACACCAAATCAACACATCAGATCCATAGAAAAACTAGGACATCAAAGCTCCAATCAACCAATGATACAAAGAAAAAGGAGGTGTGAGTGCAGAAAGAGAGGAAGACGACATCCTGAGAATCAAAACCATCGAGTCAAGACCCTGAGCACAGTTGCAAATCCATGAAAAATCATAGATGGAGACCAACCCATGACCACCAGAGAGAAAGGGAAATGCAATCCCATATTGGAGGAGACAAGACCCCGAAATGAAGAGATTCCATATCTAGGGCACCAAAACCCAAGAAAAATGCCAAAGAAACCTAGTAGTAGGTGAAGGGGCGCATATCAAAAGAGGCGAGTGGTTTGCGGCTGCAGAAACCCTAGCCGCAGACCTCTCGATATTTTTTTTTGAGTCTTTCTTAGTACCGGTTCAAATCCAATTCTTCAATATTTTTTGCCTTGGTTACTATCAATAGAAGTCAAGTTTTATTGTATCTCTATTATTATTTACCGTGTCTCTGTTTTAATATTATAAGATCTGTGTTTTCATTTCGTTCCACTCATAAATCCATATCAATAATATAATAATATAAAGTCTTATATTATTTTATAGTATAGTAATATAAGGCTTATATTATAATATAATATAATAATATAAAGTCTTAGGGAATTATTTTATTATATTTGGCTTAGCCTCCTTGGCTTAAGTTGCCTTTACCTAGCCCTTAGTCCCCTTTCCCACTCACGGAGTCTTAGCCCCCCATACTCTTTTTGTCTCTTGGTTTGTAGTCGTGGTGTTATTTTTTTATTAATTAATGCATATGCACACTTTATAATATAGGTTCTCTGACCTTTGATCATATTTATAAGCACTCCAACCTACACTTTGTAGTGTACTCGACCACCTCAGTGCCTACTAGGATGGCGGGGTATTGGAAAATTTCACAATTTCTCTCTGATTTCACCATAAGCACAATCAACCTCTGATACCATATCAGAGCCCATGCTCCATCATACAATTTTACAAGAAGAATTGTGCATAACAAATTTACAATTTAGGAATGTAAAAATACACATATGTTATAAGAATTCATCAATCAACACATCCATGCATAATGAAATAGCATCAAGAACATATAAACAAGGTACTTATCTTTTATGAAAAAATTGACCAACTGTAGACCTACGACGTTCCACCCAACCATAGATATCACTGCTCATAAAATTTCAACAATGGATCACCCTCGATTTGGGGATATGGATCCACTAGGGAAAAAACACTGGTCAAGTTGTCTAAGGTCCACAATCAACATAAACCATGAACTAGGCTAAGGCACTAAACCTCAACAACACTCCAACCTACAATATCTCATTCCCCATGATCTTGCACAACCCAAGGTAGTGTGCCCCCTTCTTTGCACCACGGTCCCTCAGGATGCACCACTACCATTCTAAGGATCTAAGATAGGCTATCTAGGAAGTCTCAAAGCATTGTGGCTCCAGGGGTTCTATCTTCTCTCAGAGGTCTCTAGGTACCCTCCAGGCTTTGTACCATGGAACCTATTCCCACACTTCTCCCTCCAGGGATCCATCCTTCTCCTAGGAAACCTAAGGAAAAGTGTGCACACACCTAGTTCCACCCAGGATCCATGGGGAAACTTCGTAGTCTGGGTCACCATATTTCCCTAGAGAAACTCCTCTAGCCAATCTGCCCCCCAAAAAATGAACATAATTCAGAATTATATCAAATTCCCCCTTTTTAAATATGCATGTTCCTTTTTATATTATATTATTATATAATATAATAATATAAAGGCTTAGGGAATTATTATACTATATTTGCTTAGCCTCCTTGGCTTAAGCTCCCTTTACCTAGTCCTTAGCCCCCCTTACCACTCATGGAGTCTTAGTCCCCCATACTATTTTCATCCCTTAGTCTACAACCATGGTGTTATTTTTATTAATTAGTGCATATGTACACTTTATAGTACAATCCCTCTAGCCTTTGAACATCTTTACAGGTGCTCCAGAATGAACATACTGGCTCACCAACCTAAGAGTCATATATAAGAGCTCCGACCCAATCATATCGGCTCAACAACCTAAGTATCATATGTACAATATATTTACAATCCGGGGATCAAGCCACGGTATTACATTCCTCTCCCCCTTATTTTTGCACCATCCTTGGTGCATCTATGTACACCTGTACAATAAGAGTCCTTCAAAATTTTGCAACAATTTCGTTGATCTTCCCGTCCAATATGCGCACTTTTTGGACCCAAAAGTTTTCTTTATGCTCCACCTTTTTTGATATTCAAAACCAACACCATCATCATCACACCTACAGGTAAAACACATATATAAAATAATTAGTACATACATTCAACAAATTAATTTACACTCTAATAAATAGTTCAATTGATAGCATAAAGTTGAGGATCACCCTTTTAGTTGGGAGGTGAATTTCCAGAAAACAAAAAACAGAAACGTTTAGGATCTGTGGCACTTGACCTCCAAATGAGAGATGAATTGTTTCCCATCACTTTGGGATATCGTCTTTACAAAGTGGTATCAAAGAACATTTCATAACTCCTTGTGTATGTGTACTGTCAAGTTCTCTAGGAGAATAAATACAAGAAAGATTATTCTACTATTTGTGATCAATTTTTAGCATTGCTGCATAGGCTCATATTTTACGAAAAGCGTCTACGGTTAAATATCATATTTTGAGAAGAGAGTAAATGGTTAACTAAGGAATCCATGAAGCCGATAGGGTGTATTGGAAACTAGTACTTGCAAGAGTACTACACCTTTTTGGGAATTCAATGCCACTGCATCACCAAATTTATTACCCAGGTTTGTGACAAATATGTTAGTTCTAGGAGAAATTGCCTACTAGCAAGGTTTGATTGCTTCTTTGATTAAAGAATCCAAAATAAAAATTTTATTCCATATATATTTAGCCTAAGCCACTACCACTTGAAATATCCAAAACAAGATAGGCAAGGAGCTAGTGCCACTATCAGTACAAATTCCCCCAAGGCTAGTTAAGAAGACATGACCCATGAGGTCTTGTAGCCAAGCACTGTGACTTGATCTACCTATCTTGGCAATACTCTCATGAGAAATGGAAGGATGAAATCCCTTATGAAAATGCTAGATATCTGGATGATTTTCAAGCTAGGATGAAATCTTTGGGCTTAATAGCATTCACTACCATGTCCCCATATGAGAAAATAGAGGAGATAAGCCATAAATTATTTTAGGTGGAGAGAAAAAGAAAGGAAGGGGAAGAAACATTTAAGGTTTGAAGAGATAAGGTTAAGGGAAGAGGAAAACAATAAATAAATTGAGGATGTGAAAAGAAGAAAATAGAAAGAGGAGGAACTTAAAAGAAAAACTAAGGAAGTGTTGGCATAGGGGCAGACCCAAGGTTCAACTCTAACAACACACCATTAAACCCTAACTACTGGACCTTATGGAAACACCTGTGAAGTAGATGAAGTCTCACCCAAAGTAGCAATAGTGGGGTTTCAGGACACAGGTGTCTACAACCAGAGGAAATGCAAGATGATTCCAAAACAACAATGCAAAATAGCCTAGAGATTCTTAACAATATTATGCCTAACTTCACAAAGTAAATTATATCTTCTTATCTTCGATAGGAAAAATAACAGTGCAATAACAACATAAAAGGTAATATATAACAAAGCATCAACCACATGGAACAACAAGATTTTACGTCGTTCACCCTCTCCCTAGGGCTATGTCCACATACCTATGTTTATTGATAGAATAAATGAAGATATACAGTTCTATCTGCACACTCACCTACAGATCCTTCTCTCTCTTCCTCTTTATTTCCTATCCCTGCGCACCTAGTTGCAGAGTGGATCTTCGCACCCAGCTGAAGACCCAAAATACAAGAATGCCTTAAAACATAACACTCTTACATCTCAACACCACTACTAATTCCCATATCAACTCTTCTAGACCTCTATTTATACATTTCATGACTCTTAGAAAACCATGGGCCGAAACCCAGGTGCGAAAAACCATGGGTTCACATAACCCTCATTTTAAGGACTTCGCCAACCTGTTCTTCCTTCTTCTCTGCGAGGTGCTCCAATGCACCAATTAGTGTCTTCTTCCATTTGCTGACTTGTCCACGATCTATCTTCTTTGCTTCTTTGTCTTCCTTGATCTTTTATTTCAAAAAATTACTTTCCTTTACTTCGTTCCTTCTTTTATTCTTCTTTAACCACTTCGACCCTTCCTTGGTTTGTGTGCCTTATGTGCTCTTCATACTTTGTATTTATTCTTCCTTAATCTTTTCTTTCTTCCTTAATACATGACCAAGGGCCAACATGCCACCAACACTCACATGTGACTCGTCCTGAGTCATTGCAGGGTTGAGCCTTTTGTATTACTTCAACTACAAACTACATGGAGCAGCCTGTTCTTTCTACTCTGTCCCTACCTATCATGTGCAGACTGTCTTTTCTGTGTCTGGTACCCAATTTCAACTGCACCCATTTACTAAACCATCCTTCCATCCTCCATTAAGAGTCTTCAACTGTGCAATTCCACCTTCTGTAACATAGACAACCTCGAATGGCCCAAGCCAATGTGTCTTGAACTTTCCTGGATGCTTCATGAACTTGTTGTCATATAAAAGTACCAAATCTCATTGTTTAAATGTTTTCTTCTTGATATGTCTATCATGGTAAGCCTTTTCTCGTTCTTTTTGTACTTGCTAATGACATCCTGCAATGAACCTATCTTCCTCTAGTTCCATCAACTACGCGATCCTATCTTGAACAACACTGGTGTCATCCATACCTATAAATGCTGCAATTCTTAGACAGGGAACCAAATATTCCATAGGTACCACTGCTTCCAGCATTCTATCTAATTCAGTCTTAACTTTCTTCTTGTTCTTGGGATTCAGTCTATAAGGCCTCTCCTTGACATGCCTTACATCTGCTTTCAAAGGAATCTTCATTTCTCCCATGGGCCCTTTAATGTCCTTGATGTATGTGAACTTGGTTGGCAACAAGTCCTGATACTCATGCAATAGTTCTGTAATCTTACTAATAGTAGCATCATCACAATAGTCTCCAACATTTGCCAACTTAGGTGCTTGCTCTGTTCCAATATTAACCTTCTTAATTTTAATAGGCTTCCCAAGAAAAGGTAATTCAATCCTCGGTCGTTCTATATCTCTTTTTCCTTCATTTTCTGAAATGTTCACATTCCTAGGATCATCATCCTCATCATCATTAATATTATAACAGCCCTATAACCACTGAAGAGGCGCAGTCCATTCATATTCTTCTAGTTCAAGAAGGGGGTTAGGTGCCTCCTCAAAGACCTTCTGTCTTACAATTTGTAAAGACTGATCTACTGTGGGGTATTGAATTTCGAATAGGAACATAGATATAAAGTTCTGGGTCATACCATACCAATATGTAGTGACTAAGCGTAGTTTTTCTTGAATATACCAGTTGATAGGCATAGTATCTAAGGTGCTAATGAACTTATGTACCCACTTTTCTTTAGGAATGCTGCTCCATGATTCCTCACAACTTCGCACATGGTCCTTAGGACAAATATGACCTGTGTATCGAACTTCACAACCTTGAACTTGATCTGAAAAGTGCACTTTCAACAAGGTGCGACATTGTACCCACTCCACGATGTTATTCTTATGTGTTCCCCACCATCTAGATGGCATTGATTTCAAGGCTTCATCTAGTTCCAACAACCTCTGTTGTACTGGTACAATTCCTTCAAATTCAAATAGAAATGTCTCTAAATTATTCAAGCCAACAAATGTAGGAAGATTACTTACTTCTGTGCCAATCCAACAAATTGCCTTAGTCAATTTGGCACACCTCCGTGTAGAGACTTCATACATTCTATTCTGCCAATTTTCCAATGATTCTTTTGAATCTGATCAGCATGCACTTTCACTTCGTCAAATTAGATTTCAATATGTTGTAGGATTAATATAATCCTGTCAGTTTATAGATGTTCTTTAGCTCATAGGTGCGGTCTTCTTCTCTTATAGGTTCTGTGTATCTGTGACCTTCATCAGGGTCAAGAGGTGCAATGACCCTAAGGCCATCACCTTCAAATGTCATTCTTCTTTTTTTCAGGTCAATAAACGTCAAATTGTCGAAAGGCCAATCAATACCCAACAACGCAGGATAGGGACAACTATCATCAACAATATCGATCACTTCAAAGTCTACAAATGTCCTCACTCTGTCGATGTCTGCAGGGACATGCTATATTCTTCCAAAGGGGCTCACAACCTGTTGATTATCCATCCTGAGCCTAATAGGAGAGTAAATCAATTTAGGTTTTCCCATCAATGCCAAAGTCAGCTTCGTCATAACATTTACTTCTGATCCTAGGTTGAGGACCACATAGTCCATGTAGTAGTCTCCAATCTGAGAACTAAGGTGAAGTTCCTTGCTTTTCCTCCTTTTTCTAGATACTTGATTCAAAAATCTACTTAACAGAGGATCTACTCTTCCAATTTCATACTGTCTTATTAGGTGTTGTAGTTCCTGCTCAACTCTTTCATCTTTAATCAAATAAATACAAGTATACAAGAAGTCCACACGCTTTCTTACCTCTTTTCCTTGTCTAGGTGGGGCAGAATGATCAAATGCTGGAGGCATTTCACATTCCCTTACTTCTGATTGTGACTGAGATGAAGAATCTTATTCACCTACAAATTTTCTTCTTGCTTCTTCAAAAGTATGCTTTTCTTTCCTTGGATCAAACAATGGTGCCTTCTCTAAAGCTCTTTTGATCCTTGATCCATCTGTAGTCTTTCCTGGAGTCACCCTATCTTCTCTTGTAACAACTCCTCCTCTAGTTATAATAGTGACTCTGGGTTCCTTATCGTGAGGTTCAGCTGATATTTTCTAGACTTGCTGGTTTCCACCTTGTCTTTCTTGAAGTTTAGCTAACAATACTGGATAGTCTTCAATGATAAGGTCAAATGAATTACAATAGCTGCAAGTAGTACAAGGGTTCTGAAAATCCCTTTCCAAATGACCTGGCTGGGTGTAGTTATAGAAAATGATTTGACCTCGACCTCGACCCATGCTTCATCCTCGTCCTCTTCCTCTGAACCCATCGCGAGGGTTGAAGCTTCCTCTTCCTGAGGAATTGAACTGCACAACATTCCCTTCTGGCTGTAATTCTCCTTGAATTCTATATGCATCCCTTGAAATTGCATGCATGAGGTCATAAGCCCTACAATCCTTCTCATCATGCCCCACATATTTATAGAATGTACAATAAATATTGGTGGGTGTTTGGACATATTTCTGCATATAATAACATTCACCAAGGCGATGTCTAGTTCTACATACCTCACACCATGGTAAAGCAGCCTGCTTCAAAGGGTTAGGAGCTCCAGAGGCCAAGTTTTCATTAAATAAAGGACAATGCTCTTTGTCATGGAACTCTACTTTACATCTAATACACCAGATGTCTTCTCTTTTCTCTTTTCCTTTGTCCTTCTTCATGTATTCAACCTGTAAAGATAAACTAGTTAATTGATTCAAAATCTGACTTATACCTGGACTGGATTCTCCTACAGGGGTTGCTTCTAGTTTCATGGAAATATCTAATGCCTCAGCCTACAAAGTGAATTTCTGTTGCATTAGAGGAACTCTAATGTGTGGCAGGAGGGAAACGATGAACCATTCCTTATGATGTTCATCTAGAATATGAAAACTTAAACGACCTATCAAGGTCTTAAACCTCTGATCAAATTCCCAAATAGGTTCAGTTACCTTCTGCTTGATTTCATTCAACTTTGTAATGCACAGTCCCTCAAGGTAGTACTAAACTGATCTCTCTTAACAACTTTGTCGGTGACTTACTTAATACTCCATACAACTTTGCATAAGAACCAGTGCTGGTCAGGATCCTCAGATCCATCTCCTCTGAAAATAGGTAAGCTCATTTCATCTACCATTTATTTTCCTTGGTTTCTCGACTGATTTTGTACTAAACTGCTTGTGATAGTACTCTGAGTGCTTTGATTACTCTGGTTACTCTGGTTACTTGGTGCTACTAAAACAACATGAGGACTAGCAATACTTACTTCGACAATAGGCGTAGTACCTGAAGTTCCTGGTTCTTCTTGGCGAGGTTCTCCAGTCTCTACTTCCTCTGCCCTTGCGAACTCTGAATACTCTTTGTCTGATCACTCTGCTTCTTCTCTACTGTAGAATCCTTCGTCTTGTGCTAATGGCCCGTAACTCTTCTTAAACAGGTTCGAAAGAGGAATCTTTCTGAATGATCTCCCACTGCGCGCGTGTCTAGCCTCCGTGTCACTATCATTTTCTAAATTCTTGAACATTATCTTTAAAATCCAATTGATTACTGTATCTTCAATATATTCTTCTCATGTAATAGCATCTTAATCTTCAACTTCAAAAAGTTTAGAAACTTTCCTCTAGGTCCCTTGAAGAAATACCTCTCTGCTTGACTATATGATTCCACCTTGTCAATATAAAATTTAGTAATGTACCCTCCAATAGTGTTTTCAAACCAGAGATCCACTGCCCTTGACACAACGTTATCAACTTTCTTGAATTTCTTAATCAACGACGATGTTCAAACCATAGGTGGTCTAGATCTGATTTCAAACTGAGTGTCTTCTAGTCTGGCTAACCACTCGTACAACTCCTGATGAACTCCTGCAAAGAAAATCTCATGCACATAAGTAAATATGTACCTTCCCAACCAGTCTTATGTACTAATGCTAGGGTTCTTGTTCTGAGATTCAAAAAATTCCCTTTCTTTTTCTTCTATCCAATTCTGAATTTATGTCTTCGATGGAAACCACCTTGACATTCCCTCTAGAAGATCCCAATCCTGGAAACATAACCATTTGTTGGCACATGGGCAGACCCATGGTTCAACTCTAACAATGCACCAACAAACCCTAACTAGTAGCTCTTATGGCAACACCTATGAAGTAGACAAAGTCTCACCCGAAGTAGAAATATGGGGGTTGCAGGACAAAGGTGTCTACAACCAAAGGAAATGCAAGATGATTCCAAAACAACAATTCAAAATAGCCTAGATATTCTTAACAATATTATGCCTAACTTCGCGAAGTAAATTATATCTTCTTATCTTCGACAGGAAAAATAATAGTGCAATAACAACATAAAAGGTAATAAATAACAAAGCATCAACCACATGGAACAACAATATTTTACGTGGTTCACCCTCTCCCTAGGGATACGTCCACAAAATTGTGTTTATTGATAGAATAAATGAATATATACAGTTCTATTTGTGCACTCAGCTACAAATCCTTCTCTCTCTTCCTCTTTATTTCTTATCCATGCGCACCCAGCTGCAGAGTGGATATTCACACCCAACTGAAGACCCAAAATACAAGAATTCCCTAAAACATAACACTCTTACATCTTAACACCACTACCGCTTCCCATCTCAACTCTTCTAGACCTTTATTTATACATTTCACAACTCTTAGAAAACCATGGCCGAAACCCAGGTGCCAAAAACCATGGGTCCACATAACCCTCATTTTAAGGACTTCATCGACATGTTCTTCCTTCTTCTCTATGAGGTGCTCCAAAGAACCCATTAGTGTCTTCTTCCTCTTGTTGACTTGTCCACGATCTATGTTCTTTACTGCTTTGTCTTTGTTATAACCCTAAATTACATCAGATATGCTTACCTGGCATCGGGCCCTCTCATTTGCCTTCTTTACCAAGCCAATACTTAACAACTTCTTAAAAAACACCTTTTCTGAGGGCCCACGTGCCCTGATCCACTATTGCACGCATGTACACGCTGGTTGGCCCACTACATCCCGCATATACCTAAAAAGCATGAAAAACAGAAAGTTGCAGACGGAACACACAGTTCTGGGTAAGTTAACTAAATCATCTAACCATCCATATCCGGTTACTCGACTAAATACCTAGCCCTTTCTAACCTATAAAATAAGGGGTAGGGGTCCCATTTGAAAGGAGGAAAATCATAGCAAAGAAACTATACCCGATTTAGTATTCCCCTTGCCCCAACCTTTTGCAACTATTGTGTGAAGAAAAATCATATATTGAAGCAGTTGGAGCACAGTTGAAGAGGATCCCAGGATCAGATTCGAGGAGCAGTGGCCGATCTCACTATTGTAAGGTATTCTTGTGATATTAATAAAAGAAGTACTTTTCTCGTCTTGCCACATCAGGTTTTCATTGCCTAATCTTGATTATATTTTGATAGAATATCTAACCCATTAGTTTATATATCATATGCATGTGGATTTCTTTGTTTTTCTTTTTTGAATGTAGGTGAGCATTGGGAGGAGAGTTGCAGTCAAAGAGCGACCAAGAATTAAAAGGGATCGACATCAATCACGGAAACTAAGGTACAATAACTTGATCTCTTTAACCTTGCATTTGTACATGAATAATGGGGTTTAGGATTGGGATGATGGTAAGAAGTAGGAAGCTTTAGGCCATTTCTGCATGCATGATAAAAACCCTTAATGCTAGTCCGTAGGAGGGATTTCCCACCCACAACAGTCTTCATTGATCTTCTCTTTCAACGAATTGCTTTCCTTTACTTCGTTCCTTCTTTTATGCTTCTTTAACCACTTCGACCCTTCCTCCATTTGTGTTTCTTCTGTGCTCTTCATACTTTGTCTTTCTTCTTCCTTAATATTCACTTTCTTCCTTAATACATGACCAAGGGCCAATAGGAGGAGATAAGGAAAATATAAAAATAAGAAAATGCTCAATTGGAATTAGAAAAGAAAAGGAAATCATATGAAACATAACATAGGAAAAGGAAATTTAAATATGCTTAATAGAAGCAAATATTAGAAGCTAAGATGAAGAGAAAGGAAGAAGAAGAAAAAATGAAACAAGAAGATGAATTGAGAAAGGAGGAGGAACAAAGAATCCTTACTGAGGAAAAAAAGAAGAAAGATGAAGAACAAAGGTTGCAGGATGAGGAGCAAAATAAATGAGAAGAAGAGATGAGACAACAAGAGGAAAACAAAAAGAAGGAAAAAGAGAGCTAATTTCTAAATAACATAGGAAGAAACAACTAGAAGAAGAAAGGCCACTACGCAACAAAAAACACAATAGGCACCTCCACCTCCAAGTAATGTTATAGACTTGATGCAGGGAGATGTTGATACTTCAAAGACTGAAGATAAAGATAAATATCCAATTATGGAGCAAGTCCACACTCCAAGTAACATAGGAAATATCTTATCATGGGCAGATCATCCAATTCTAGAACCTTTGGAAGAGGTTATAGATCTTGAATCTATATCCTACAACTGTTGCAAGCAAGCTATTATAAATAGAACTCAAAAAATAAATATAGTGAATGTGGATAGCTCCATTATTTGAATCTGAAGTTTTTCTTAAGTGAAATTTCGCCAATTTGGCTAAATTTTAAAAAATTTAAGCTAATTTTTTTCATATTTTTATTAAAAATAAAAAGTTTGTAGCCTAATTTATGATAATAATTCTCTATACTTTTCACCTAAAAATAAAACTTTTACATGAATATTTAACATTTTTTTCAAATCCATGATTATGCATCTCATTTTTTATGGATTATTCGTTACAACTTAATATTTATGCAACCATACTCTTGGGAATACCATTAACTTATATTGGAAATGATGCTAAGTATTTATATCAAACAATAGACTTGAGATTTGTATTTCAACATGATATAGTAGACCATGTTGTATATAGTTTTTTTTTTTGTATTGGAGTTTTTTAGCAAATTGAAGAAAATCTTTTATGCATTTCTAAGTATATTTTCCAATGCCATTGTTTTTGGTAGTAATTTCTCTCTAATTTCTATGAAATGTTGATTTTTCTATAAATGTTGTAATATAGGATTTATTATTATTTTTTGTCAATGATGCACATGTGACACTCATGTATTTGTGTTGTTGCCTAATTTTTAAGGTAGTAATACAATATAAATGGCTTATTGTCTAAGATAAATGATACATTTTGTTTTTTATATATATGATTTATTGTGATCCAACACCTTAAAATGATAAAAAGTCAATGAATATAGTCCACTTCAAGGGGGAAACCTCCTTTTACAATATATCTAATTTAGAAGACAATATGAGATGAGATAGGATGATCCTAAGACTAGGTCTCCTTAGTATATATAGGAGACAAAGGGTACAATTATGAGTGCAATGAATGGTTCTATATTACATACAAATACAACACTAGAAATGTAATAATACCATATCTAGGGCTTAATAAGGGGTTTGATATATAACGTGGGGATTTGTGTAGGGATTAACATGCCCCTCCCCTTCAAACAAGTGTTTTCCTCAACACTTGACTAACCACGAGTGTTTCTTCATGAAGAATTCATCTTCCCATGATGCCTCTTCCATTTGACGTGGTACTCAATAACTTATCGATTTATTAGTTTCTTAGTCCTTGTTTCAAGGATTGTTTCTAGTTCTAGTATGATTTTCCCTTCTTCATTAATCTATGGTAAAACAATTTGGACTTGGATCTTGTTTCTGATTACCTTCTTTAAGAAACAAACATGGAAGATTGGATGTACATGTGAAGATGGAGACAACTCCAATTTGTAATCCATACCTCCAATACTTTGGAAAACCTTATAGGCCCCATAATATTTGGGTGCTAATTTATTGTCCTTATTTTGTTACTTGAGGGACATCTGTTTATATGGTCATATCCTTAGAAACACCCAATCCCCCACTTCAAATTCCCTTTCACTGCGATGTTGATATGCTTGTTGTTTCATCCTATTTTATGACATAACCAAGTTGTCCTTCAATAGTTTGATAACCTCTCATTAGTGCTCTATGAATTCTTCCACTACTTTAACCTTTGTAGTCTCTTTCAAGGGTGATGTGATGGATGGACGATGATATTCATAAAGTGACATAAATGGGGACATTTTTTATGAAGTATAGAAGGATGTGTTATACCACCATTCTGCCAAGGTCAACCACTTGACCCATTGTGTCTGTTTATCAGATGCAAACAAATGAAGATATCCTTCTATACATTTATTGACAATATCAGTTTTCCCATCATATTAAGGATGGTAAGATGAACTATGGGCCAATTTAGTACCCAAACAAGAAAATAATCTAGTCCAAAAATTTCCAGTGAAAATTGGATCTTTGTCACTTATAATAATCTTGGGGACTCCATGTAGATTTTGAACTATTTCCATGAAATATCCAACTATTTTAATTGCTTTAAAAGGACGAGAAAGAGAAAAAAATGGGCATACTTTGTTAGTCTATCCAATACTACCATGATGACAGTCTTTCCTTTAGATTTGGGTAACCCTGTAATAAAATCCATTGAAACTTATTCCCAACATTTACTTGGTATAGATAATGGTTGTAGGAGACCTGGTGTCTTGATTGTCTCTCCCTTATTGTGTTACAAGACTACATATTCATACACAAAATTTCAACATTAGTTTTAAGACCTTCCCAGAAAAAATCCTTCTTGATCATGTGGTACGTTTTCAAGAATCTTAAATGTCCTCCTATAGGAGAAGTGTGCAATTTAGAAGGACCTTATGTTTGAGTTGGGAATTATTACATAAATATAGGTAATCATGATACCATAACAAATCATTCTTCCATACAAAATTATCTAATGAATTGGGGCCCTCTTGTAGTTGTTGAATGATTTGGCATACCTCTTGATCTTTCTTCCATTCCATCCTTGCTTATTCCACCCAATCAACTTGCATAATAGAAATAGCACATACTGAACCTTCTATTTCTTCTTGTTTCCTTGTTGTTGGGAAATAATACCCTACGGACTAGCAAGCTAGGGCTAGACTTGCATGCATATTTTGACCTTAAAGAAATAACTTTTCAACCTACCACCCAAAACTTAAACCCCTCTTTCGAGTCACATACATGAAAAGGAACCACTAACCTTTTTCCTGACGTTTGGTGTAGATCCTCCGTTGCGCTTTGCCTTCTTACTTGCGCTGCTCCTTCCAAAGTTAACCTGCAATCAAGACAAAACACTACGCATGCATGCTATTCTTCTACTTGAGGGTTAGAAATTAAGCATAAATCTCATAAATCACATATAACTCATGCATTGGGACGAGAAAAGTATTCTTTTATTAATCTCAAGATGAATCAACTTACAATAATGATAGAGACCGGCCACCGCTCCTTGATCTTGATCCTAGGCTCCTCCTCTTCTCTTGTCCTTCAACTGCTTTGCGTTAATTCTCCTTAGGCTTGAGAAAAGGATAAAGGGTTGGGACAAATTGATTTGGAAAATGGGAAGAGTTTCTTCGCTATAATTTTCCTCCTCCAAATAGTACCCCTACCCCTTCTTTTATAGGCTAGAAGGAGCTAGGGTTTTGGACGAACTCTCGGCCATGCATGGTCGGGGGTTTCAGTTAACTGACCCATAGCTTTTTGTCCCGTCGGCAACTTTCCTGTTTTTGTGCTTTGTTAGGTAAACGCATGCTGTAGTAGGCCTGCCAGCGTTCAAACGCGTGCAGTAGTGGGTTAGGGCGCGTGTGGCTTTATTTAAGAGGATTTTAAAGAGGTTGTTCAGCAGATGTTTTGGCAATGAAAGGATATGAGTTGGCCTAATGCTAGGTAAGCTTGTGTGGTGCAATTTTGGGTTATAACATATGCCCCCTAATGTGTGAGGTCAGAAGAGCATCTGATGGCCGAAATACATTACCAATCATTTACCAATCTGTACTAATGCGTTGAACGAGTGAGCCCAAGGATCAAGAACTAGGAGGTGCTGTCTGCAAAATAACAAATGTCTCACCAAGGCGGGCATACCCATGCTCGGGATAAAATAGAACCATGGCTACCAATCAAATACACTGTAGATCATTGTCTAATAACTATAAAGAGTAGCCGCGAACAATACACAGTGGAGCTACATCTCGAAATCAGAAATATATACATATAAAGTATCCATCTTCCAGAAGCTGATTCGGCCTGATGGCTGTACTTCAGGGCTCGAGCAACAACTTCAAAGTCTTCTAAAATTCGGGTAGGAGTGTAATATGAGTGTACGACTGCACTACCCAGAGGTCTTCGACAGCTCGTCGGTTATGGACTTGATAATCTTGATGATCGGACTGAAGGCTTCAGTGATTTCGAACAAAGACTTGATTGGAAGTTCAGGATGGCCGGGTATGTGGACAAGAGGCATATTGTAGAGGGGAAGACTCAAGCTTAGTGACAAACTTCCCTTGGATAATAGCACGACAAGTGATAAGACTCAAGCATCATATCTGTTAATCATAAGTCTACGAAGCAGGAGGCAATGCAAACTCTCCATATGTTTGGAAGAGTAACCAAACAGTGGAGGACACAACTCTATATAGCGAGCAAAGCTTCCTAAGGTCGTACTACATCCCATAGTCTGATGATCAAATGCACAGATGTGCTTCATCCAAGGGCGACTCATTATGCTGCCAATAAAGAAAATACTTTTCCCATCCTCTTTTTGGGGTATATTTGATTTTTTTGTTCTTTTTGATGATTTGTGAAAA
>JZKD02S2058304.1:202378-240750 GCA_000966675.3 Picea glauca
ACCTTTTGGAATGCGTGTCATTGTTTCACCCAACGTCTTCTCGATCTGTAGAGGAAGAGATGGGATCTCAACTTCTTTACCCTTCTGAGAGGCGCTTGGTTTACTATAGTCGTGTGCTCTAGTTGTTATTAAAGCATCACCCCTAACCATATATACATTCGCAGATGAGGAATTGTTTGGTGGAGGGAAGGTTTCTTGGCTACCCCCATCGACACTTGTAGAGGCTTGAGTTAAATTTTGCCCATGCTGAAAGGGATTAGTCAACACGGCTTGCTGTTGCTGTGTGACAAACTTTTGGGCCTCTGCAAGTCGAGGACAAAGATGGGTCGGGTGGTCTTCCACACACAAGTTGCACGGATACCTTGCCTTCCATTTTTCTGTGGTGCCCTCGCCAACATTATTGATGGGTTTTTTTATCCCCCTTACCCTTTTTGCGTTGTTTTTTATTCCCTTCAGGTTGCTGGGTGGCTTTTGGGTTAGTCTTCTGTATGGAGTGTACTTTCGACGTTTGGGTAGGAGGAGCAGCCAAAGCAGTAATCTGGCTGGCCGCTGAGTGTTGTATAGATAACTGTTGCAATTTCTTTGTCAATTTCTCAGTGGGCTTGGTTTGTGCTGAGCCAACAATACCATCGGCATGTGGTCCAGCTCTCTGTCTAGTTTTATCTAGTATCGATCATGGCGCATCCGGCAGGATGTTGTATAATAAACCAGACTGAAAATAGATGAGCTCAAACTGTTGAGCCCTCATGATGGCATCTTCTTCGGAGAAAACTCCTGAAGTCACGACATCTTTGGATAATTGTGGGACCAAAGACTTAAGGAACTACTCTAGTAGGAATGCTGGTGGAACTGGTACTTTGATTAGACTCTTCTGGCGTCTCCACTCTCGAATATGATCTAAAATGTGGTCCGCAGTTGTCTATTCGAAATTGGCAAGCAGTTCTGTGCCGGCGTCATATCTCACAAGTAACTGGAAATGGTTAAGGAAGGCCATTGCCAGTTCGCCAAAGGAAGAGTATCTAGAGCGATCAAGCTCGATGTACCATTTCACGGCACTCTCGATAAGAGTGTGTTGAAACAATCGCAACTGGACGGAGTCATCTTTCAATGAGTTAGATGAACACCAGAGATGGAAAGTAGTCACGTGATCACCTGGATCTTCATTAGGCTTGGCCTCGAACTTTGGAATGTCCGAAGGCAACTTCGTTGGCATAGGAGGCCAACGTGGATCGTGACAGATAGGATCATTTAGCAACCTTGTCAAATATGGCAAGTGTAATGTCGCTAGGAATGGTATTTTGGGCTGCTGCTGATAGCCTGGAAAAAGGGGTCCTGGAGTTTGACTGGCACCAGGCTGCCAGGAAAAGTTTGGCTGCTGGCCTGGGTTCTGGTAGAAACCGTGGCCTTGACCAGCGTAAGGATTTTTCATTTGTGGAGACATCATTGGCTGATTCCTCATAAAGGATATAGGATGTTGGGCATTCATCGTGTTTGATGGACTTTGGGAAGGATTACCCCATGCCGGTCCTGATGGGAGAGGCATAGAAGTCTGTCCAGGGTTCCATTGACTGTGGAAAGAATTGCCCCAGAACGATATTCCAGAGGAGGGAACGGATCCTTGTCCTGAGTTCCAAAGTCCTGCTATATGTGCCCCCGGCACAGGAATAGTACCTTGCACCGGAGTAGACTGTCCAAAAATGGGTGTGCCCCCAGATGGGAAAGCGGTGGATGCGAAAGTGTTGTTACCAAACGTCCTGTTCCAAACAAACGGTGACGAACCTACTGGCATAGTTTGTGCAGGTGTTCCTTGACTCCCGGCTCCAAATGAACTCGTTTGTGTAGGTTGCCCGACGGACTGATGATGCGGACCACCAAGCGAAGTGGATGAAGGAGAGATATGACCTCCAGCGTAAGGAAAAGCATTAAAAGGGACAGGAATTCCCCCTAGTTGACCTTGCAGAGGAGCGTTAGAGCTCCCTGCCCCCAGACCCAAAGTCTGTAAAGTGGAGTGAGTGAGTGCAGGACTTGTGCCTGAACTAGGCATACCATATGAGAACGGAGGGCCTATCACACTAGGTATGAAGGGTGATGTGTCCGTCGCCATAGATGGGGTCGGTCCACTGTGCGACGTAGTTGCGGCCGAGACCATAATGGATTGGGCCGACGACAGTAAGTTAGGAGATGCTTCTCTTGTGGTAGCAATTGTGACGGGAATGGAAGAATTCCCAGAAGAAGTAACAACATTTGTTTCCATAGTTGTGTGAGGCACTGACAGGAGTTCGGTAAATTGGACTGGTACAATAACCAGTGTCCAGATATCAGTGTTTGGGGTTTCAACCGAACCACGATTGGCAGTCGATTCCTCCGGGAGTTGGTCAGGCACAAAGGTTTGTAACCTGGTCGCTTCAAAAGACCCTTGTTGGTCTAGATTTCGCCTCAGCGGTGGCGGGGGTGGCTCCAGTATAACCGGCGACAGGCCCAGAAGCCTTCGTGACCGACGGAGCTCGGGATCCTCCACTGTGTGAGAATATCCAAGACACGCTAAGGTATTCTACACGGAAAACAGTAACACGCACTAAAAAAGAAGCCCCTAAGAGATAAGACAAGCAAGCACTAACTATTTTGAAGAACAGTTACAACAACCAACACTAGAGCAACTTACCGGTGCAAGTGCAACTCGAAAACAGAAGCACCCTCGGGGTATACTCTGCAAAGCGTGGCCCAATGTCTGTCCTAGGTACCGAGGTATACCCCCGCAGTCACCTGTGTATATTCCTAAAAAAGATGGCAAGTAGGCTTCCAGCACGTGAATAGTCACCAGGCGAGTACAGTCGACAGTCGGGTAGACCACAATGAGCAGGGTATCAAGCCCGAAACCTGTCAAGGGTATCGAGAGCAAATGGTTCGGAAGAAAACTGAGGATCTCGAACATATTCGAGACCCACGAAGCCCCGTGGAAAATGCAAACGACAAAATCCCTCAACAAGCCCTCGATATGTGTTCTCCACTACGCTCGGTCAGACTTTGGAGGGGTTATCTCCGCTACCTTTCCCTACGCGACCTCGTGTTTATCCCCTGTGTTAGAGGGGGGTCTCGGATAACTTCCACGTAACTGGACTTCTACACTCCCTATCACAGACTCCAATGTTTGTTTTTGAGTGGCCTTGGAGAGTTTCCTCTCCAACCTATTCCAAGGCCCTAGTCCTGAGCTAGTGTATGAACCCTACAAACAAAAAGTCTAATAGATTTTAAATTAGCGTTGCTTTTATGGGCTTTTTTACGTCACAGGTATGAAGGTGAAACTGATGATGTGTAAAGACTCAAAGAAAAACAAATGAAAAAAGCTGGAAACAAAAATGCTTTTACTAAATGCAAAAATCAACAACTTTTCACACAAGAAAGACTTCTTTTCTTTTCAATTTTTCTAAGATTTCATGCAGCAAACACAAAGTAATTTCGCTCAGCTACGAGCTACTTATACTCTAAATGCACTGTAAAAACTTATGAATAAAAGACTTCTTCCTAGCTATTGATGCAGAAACACAATCTTTCAACAAAGAAGAAAATGAAAACGAAATGTAGATTTTTATTTATTTAAGCGCTAAATGAAGCAACAAAGGGAAAATGCCGACAAGCACAAAACCAAGAAATCAAAACAAAATTCTGGCTTAAAGCGCAGATCGCAAGGAATCAGAGCATAGATACACAATGGAAATCAAGAAAGCACAGACTCCTACGCTTGTCTAAAAACCATAAAACAAAACTTTTTTTTTTCTTTTAATATTTTCTATCAAAATCAACTAAGAAAAAGCAGGCTAAGGGCAAGAAGCCCTAACCTACTGATTGTGCAACCCTAGACTCAAACCCCTGAGAGGAACACTTCTCACCACAGGAAGGGATGACTGCCCCACCCTGATTGAAAAGCAACCTATCCAGCCCGTGACTGTCACTTAAACAACACGCATTCAAACACGTGCTGAACCACAACAGCGTGCGGGTACCCGCGGGCTATACTTGCACAGGCCGCGTGTATGTATGAAATCTAAGACAAAACTAAACACAGGCAGCCCAGACCTGGAAAAGGCCTCTGGTATTGACAACCAAGGTCTCTTGAAGGCTTGGATGCTTCTTCTTAACAGAAAAGAAAAATACTTGCAAGAAATAAAAAACCACAATAAAGCAAACTGAGACAAGACTATGGACCAGCAAGACTTAGACAGGATCCAGAAAGCCCCCTGAGAATGTAAAATTCTGATAGAGAAGAGGAGGACTGCCTCTCAAGCTTTTTGAGTCCTACATGCTACTGAAACCCTTACAACAAGCGTTCAAACACAGGCTGTAGAAGGTTAGGGCATGGGTTACACGCGCGCAGGCCTTTTGTAGGCCGCGTGTACCTCTGTGTGTCCCGATAGTTAACGTCAAGCAATCAGTCAAGGAAAAACTGGTATAAAGAACCAGGTTCCCTGCTAGTGCTGACCTAACAGAAAACAGACAAGCAAAGAAACAAAAAATCTAATCTCTTAAACTACCCAAAAAATTCAACCAAATCCAGAAACCCTAAAGAGTAAATCTCCCCAGTGGAGTGGCCAATTCTGTTGTTGGGAAATAATACCCTACGGACTAGCAAGCTAGGGCTAGACTTGCATGCAGATTTTGACCTTAAAGAAATAACTTTTTAACCTACCACCCAAAACTTAAACCCCTCTTTCGAGTCACATACATGAAAAGGAACCACTAACCTTTTTCTTGACATTTGGTGTAGATCCTCCGTTGCGCTTTGCCTGCTTACTTGCGCTGCTCCTTCCAAAGTTAACCTGCAATAAAGACAAAACACTACGCATGCATGCTATTCTTCTACTTGAGGGTTAGAAATTAAGCATAAATCTCATAAATCACGTATAACTCATGCATTGGGACGGGAAAAGTATTCTTTTATTAATCTCAAGATGAATCAACTTACAATAATGGTAGAGACCGGCCACCGCTCCTTTATCCTGATCCTAGGCTCCTCCTCTTCTCTTTTCCTCCAACTGCTTTGTGTTAATTCTCCTTAGGCTTGAGAAAAGGCTAAAGGGCTGGGACAAATTGATTTGGCAAACGGGCAGAGTTTCTTCGCTATAATTTTCCTCCTCCAAATAGTACCCCTACCCCTTCTTTTATAGGCTAGAAGGAGCTAGGGTTTTGGACGAACTCTCGGCCATGCATGGCCGAGAGTTTCAGTTAACTGACCCATAGCTTTTTGTCCCGTCGACAAATTTCCTGTTTTTGTGCTTTGTTAGGTAAACGCGGGCTGTAGTAGGCCTGCCAGCGTTCAAACGCGTGCAGTAGTGGGTTAGGGCGCATGTGGCTTTATTTAAGAGGATTTTAAAGAGGTTGTTCAGTAGATGTTTTGGCAATGAAAGGATATGAGTTCGCTTGATGCCAGGTAATCCTGTGTGGTGCAATTTTGGGTTATAACATTCCTTGAAAGGGAATATGCCACAACATTGTGTTTTCCTTTTTTGTAGATAATTTCAAAGTCATAACCTAGAATCTTTGTAACCCAGTTTTGTTGCTCTTTTGAAGATAACCATTTCTCCAAGAAAGTACTTCAAACTATCATGATTTGTTTTTACTTTGAAGTGTCTTCCTATTAGGTAAAGGAGCCACTTCTTAACTGCATGTATTATGACCAACATTTATTTTTCATACATGGGTTTGAGTAATTTTTTTCCTTTAATTTGGCTGCTTTGAAAGGAAAGGGGCCTTCCTTATTGAATTAAAATTGCACCAATACCATGGCATGAGGCATCACACTGCACAACACATGTTTTTTTGAAGTTAGGTGTGGCCTGGACATGAGTTGTACACATAGCCTCCTTAAGCTTTTCAAAATATTTGGTTGCTTCTTGAGTCCAAAAAAAGGCTTCCTTCTTTAATAATGATCTTAGAGGTGCTTCTATTTGACCATAGTTCTTGACAAACTTGCGGTAATAACCTGCAAATTCTAAAAATACTCTATGTTTTTTCAAGGATTTGGGAATTTTCCATTCTTTAATAGCTTTAATTTTGTTAGGGTCCACTTTTACACCTTCATGATATACAATATGACCCAAACATTCCACTTCTTGAACCCCAAGTTGAACTTATGCTTATACTGAGAGGGGTTGGGGGTGAATCAATATAAGATACATTTTACTTTAAATGAACATTCATCAATCATTGATTAATTTTAAAACAATAAATGCATGTAAAATCAAATCACAGTACAAAGATTTTAATTTGGAAACCCTTGTGGGAGAAAACCACAAAACTTATCTTTATAAGTGTCTGTAGACACCAACCTACTGCTACAAATCTTGTAGGCACCAAACTACTAGATACACCAATCTCTTCAACTAAGCACCAACTCAGCAAGATATTGTGTAGTCACCAACCTACTAGAGACACCAATCTATTCAGCTGAGCACCAACTCAACAAGATATTGTGTAGGAACCAATCTATTGGAGACAACAATCTCCCCAGTTGAGCACCAACTCATTAAGACCTGTATAAACACCAATATAATTTCTTCATACACGTAGTACTTCTGACTTCACTAACATGCTTCATACTTCATGCATTTCACATCATCATCATACCCTTAACTTTCATGTTCCAACGCCTATCCTTGCTTCATACCCCAGACATAGATTCAAACCCTAGTCATATTTAGCCTTCATGCCCTAATGAAACTCATAACATCATTCCCAAAATATAATTCCACACTGCAACATCTCAACCTCAAAATAGTGCACTTTGCAGCATCATAGACCTTAGTCCCTCATAGACCACCCTTAAAACTCCAAGAAAAATCATCTTGTGCACATTTAGACCCCAAGAATACTCCCCATCTCCTCTTGTGCACCTCATATCTCTTCTACGCACTTGTACTTTCTCTTCTTCCTTGGGTGATCTTCAAATGGATACTCTTAAAATATTTTTATTTTTTATTTTTTGAAAATTTGTATTTCCATTTTTGTTAACTTGACGAGTAAATATTTGAATTGGAATCTATACACCTTTGCATTTGAAATAAATTTTATTCTCTTGTTTATCACAATTTTTTTTCTTTTGTTTATATAGAAAAAAGATAAAGTAGAAATACCCCTTAAAAGATTAAATATCTATGGGTATCCCAAATATTTTTTCTTTTTTTTTGGTTATGTAATTTTTAAGACATTGTAATTTTTTTCTAGGGGCTTTTACTAATGGGGAACACATCTGTTTATAAGTTTTGGGAAGAATAAATTAAAAATATAATATGAAAATAAAAATGGAAAAAATATATGATATTGGATAGAGGATTCAGTGATGAATCCCGACAACCTTTCATGGAAGAGATGAGAGGGTGTCACCCCTTGGAAATTGCAGCCGTGGGAAAATTCTATATAAAGGGGGTAAGATTCATAACTTTTAACTTTTAAACCCTTGCTAGAGGCTTTACAAGTTATGAATCTTGCCTCCTTTTTGAAACTATAATTTCAAGGGGTGAAATCCTTTCATCTCTTTCAGGAGTTTATTTTGACCTCTATTAAGTTTAACCCTTGATCGAAGTCTTGTTGGGTTAATATTGGGTTAGTATCAAATGCTTGATGAATGATTTACCTTGATCAAGGTATGGACCTCGACTGAGGGATTGACCTTGATCAAGGATTTACTATAACTCTACCAATGACACAATTCACATGCTTTATGCTAAAAAAAACTCAAAAAAGTACATGACACAATTCACATGGTTTATGCTAAAAAAACTAAAAAAGTAGATGAAGATATACTCGCATGCTTTATGCTAAGTTGACAAACTTTATGCTAAAGTTTCTAGAACCTATATAGTAAAGCTATTAATTTAACAATAGAGATGTGGAACAAAGAAAAAATGTACAAAAAAGTATTATTATAAATAAATTAATGAAGATGGAGTGTGAGAGAAGGACAAATAGAAAATAGGAAAGAGACAAGCAAAATTGAGAGAATGTGACAATGTTGTGCATGAAGAGAGAAATCCAATAGAAAATGTAAGTGATGTTGGATGTAAGAAGAACCAAACCCACTAGAAAATGTATGGATTATAGTATATACATCATTGTTGAGTGTATATACCAACCCATTTGTCAACATTTAGGCCAATGTGATGGCCAACATTTGGTGCATCTAATTAGAGAGTCTTTAGGGCAATATATTGAGGGAAAATCAATAATTTGTAACTATGTTTTCCAAATGGATATTGCATGCTCATAGTCGTGATTTATATTTCACTTTATAATTTACATATTAATTCTTTTTTAATATTTTAACTATTGTTTTTTAAGTACACATACAAAATTTAATAGATTATACTGGAATCTCACCCCATGGCAGGAACCCATCCTCTCTCTAATTTAAAAAAATTGGAAGTTGTAGTGGTTTCCAAAATGGTTGAAAAGTTTCAACGAATTTGGATGAAAGTAGAAATGAATAATTTAGGGACTTGATTTTGATTGGATATTGACAAAACATGTTGGTAATATAATTAAACACAGTTTTGAGTAAAAAACAATTATTACATAGGCTTAAATCTTACACAGACTGGTAGATTAAACACAAAATTAACAAAGACAACAAAGTTGTTTGGTTTTTGAGATATTAAACATGTAAATGCATGAGAGTGTATCAAATATTGTAGAGAAATGATTCTCTTTGCTTGGGAAATCTATAAAAAATGATATATCTGAATTGCTTGTAGGGAAATTACAACTGTGGTTGTTGCACTAGGGACATCAACAAGTCAAATGGTAACAACATTGTTGGAACAACATGCTTTCCTAGTTAATCACACATTTGGATCTTATAGAGATAGTCGGTTGGTAGTTGAGTAGAAGTGTTGACTAAGAGGTCGATTGAATGTTCGACTGGGAGGTCGATTGAGGAGTCAACTAGGATACTAACTAAATATTTGATTGGTTGGGAAATTATAACAAAACAATCGATTGAGGCATATAACAAAATAGAAATTAAGGAGACCGTTATGTGCTCTAACCAATCTATGTGGACCTTGTCTTCCTCACTTCAAGGGAGTTGGTTACATCTTGGTGCTATCTAAGATGGCCCTATGGGTTTATCTAAGTTTGTAATGAATCATGTGTTGTGTACCAAAATCCATTGGTTTCTTACACTTGTTTGTATGTTTAGCTATTGTTGGTTGGGATTAAGTGTTGTAATGGTGTATTTAGACACGAGATATATCTTGGAATATTATCTCTCTGATCTATCTAATACTATAATTCTCCAAGATGGTAACAAAGCTAGTGGTTTGAGAACTAGTCTATACAAGTCTTCTGGAGGTTGTGGATACTCTTAACGAGTTGGATCTATCTAGTAGATTGATTCAATATTTTGAATTACATATTAAATTTGGGATTAGATCAATAGATCAATAGGATGATTTGCAAGCCAGAGCTTGTGGTTTTGAATTCCCATACTTATGGACTTTGGGCACAATATATAGAAACCTTGTTGAAAAGTAAAGCACTATCGTAGTCTACTAAGACTGTTGTTATAGATCTAAAGGATGGTCAACATAAGTTTTTCATCGATGGGAACAATGAAAAGGTTGTAGGATTCATAGTGATATACATATCTAGAAAGGTTTACTTTCATATAAGTGAGATTGATTTCCAAGGAAGTCTTTGTTTGATAAAATTGACAAAAATCATGTTATACAATTTGAGAAAGAGTTGATCTTTGTTTTCTAGAAGAAGACGAAGACTTTGTTTGATAAAATTGATGAAGTTTGAGTTATATAGATTGAGAAATAACTGATCTCTCTCGACCCCTTATATTTTGAAATAATTGAAGATTATTTGGCCAGTGTAGAAAAACTTCAATTGAAATTGGTTGAATGCAGAAAATATTTTCCTAAGAAAGACAATTATCTCATCAAAATGATCCTGATAAATATAAAGATTCCTTATGTTGTATTATGTTCAATGTTTCATGCTAGTTGGACCACTAGATGATGGTAATAACTATACGTTTGGGTCTTTCTATGGTTTATTAGTTAAAGCATGAGAGAAATTACTTGATGAAGGGAAAAGGGAAAATTGAGGTCAAGCAACATGACCATGTGCTAAAAAAAAAGTTTGGACATAACTATAGAGAAATAGGTCGACATGAGAAGGAATGTGACCATGTCAACTAGATCAATACGAAGAAACATGGTGATCGAGGTTCAACTAATAAAGGTAGAAAGAGGAAGACCTACTACTATTGCAAAAAATTGGCTTGTTGGTAGAAGACGGATGACCTAGAGGAGAAAGTGAAGAAAAAGAAAATTGAAGGAGATGTGTTGACTATAATATCAACCGACTTGAAAAATTGAACTTCAAAAGGTAAGGTAGATAAATATACGATGTATGCTTTATGTCAGTGCTTTTTAGGCCAGATAAATATACGATGTATGATTTATGTCATTGCTTCTTATCCCATGTATACTCATACTGCGTAGAGTGAATGGATAGTGGACTCTAATTTCACCCATCACATGACTAAGGATTATTTTCTATTTTCTTCATTAAAGAAAGCTATTGAAAATGAAATATTTTTAAATGATGATTATGTAATATGTTGTTGGTTATGGAAAGTTTGAATGTGAAAATGATGTGAAATTTGTTGTCAGTACCCAACTAACCCAAATTTGCAAGAAAGTAGAGTTTTTTCTTTGTTTTGAATGGCATGAAGAAAAACTTTGTTTTTTCCAAGGATACTTGGACTCAAAAGATTGATTGTATAAGTTCTATGACCTTCCCAAAAAAGAACCTGAATGCACTCATAGGCCACTTTAATAGCTGAAACACATTGTGGCATGAACTTCTTAGACACTTGAATTTTTTAAGCCTAAACCTGATGGTAAAACATAACATGGTTGCTAGTCTACCCATGAATGTACCACCTAATGGAGTATGTGAAGGATGTATAGTTAGCAAGCATAATTAGGCTTCTTTCACAAAAGGGAAAGCTTGGAGAGAAAATATTCAACTAGAACTTGACCATCGTGACCTATGTTCCATGAATCTAACTAGTGCAAGATATGTATTAACCTTCATTGATGACTTTTCTAGGTATACTTGGGTGTATTTATTGAAAAATAAGTATCACACCATTGAAATATTTAAGGAATTTATGGTACTTGCTAAAATGAAATGTGGTCAACATGTGAAATGTTTAAGATTTGACAATGGAAGAGAATACAAGTGAGTGCAGAATTTTAAAGGTACTTATCATAGAATGGTATCTCTTGGCTGAGATCTATGCCTTAGATACCCATTGACATAATGGTGTTTCTAAAAGGAAGAATTAAACTTTGGATGAAATGGCACGTTGTTTGCTTCAAGCCAAAGGTCTATTAACTAGTTTTTGGGTAGAAGCTCTTTACAACTAAAAATATTTGCTAAATCTAATTCTGACTAAAGATGTATGGGATATGACATCAATTGAGAAATGGAGTGGAAGGAAACCTTAGTTTGACATCTTATAACCTTTGGATGCATTGTGTGGGTTCACATTTTGGATGATACAAGGAAGAAGCTAGATGCAAAGAGTCATGCATGTATCATGATGGGATATTTTGAAGAGTGAAGGCTTATAGATTGTTTGAACCTATCAAACAAGAGAATATGCAATTTATTTTGATGATATTATGTAGAAGGCATCTTGAAGATGTGTTCTTAGTAATAAAATGTATAGGTGGAAAAAGACGCTTTGAATGTGGTAATTTGACCCTTCCATAGAAATGTTCGAATGGATTTTGCACACCCTAGATTATTAGATATCATAGTCACATGGAAGATATATGAGTATGTTACTATGAATCCATCCTCCTCTTTGAGTGTGGCCTCTTGTTGATATCCAAAATGATATTCGAGAAAAACCACTCAAATTCTCTTGTGGGCTAGGTGAAAGAATTGTTGGGAACACTACTTGGTGTTTAAAGCTCCCTTAGGTCCTCTATTTCCTTTTTGTGTTCCTCATAAAGAGTACTTGTGTGAGAGAGAGTAGTAATAAAGTTTTGTTGAAGATAGCTCCTTACAATCAATTTTTATTTTTTATATTTATATTATTTTTATAAGGTTTCAAATTGTATAGGAAAACATAAATTAAAGCCATCAAACCTAAAGCTAAGAAAACTAGGTTAGAAAATGAACTAAACATATATGGAAAAAATGTTAGGGTTTGTGTGTATGTTTTTTTTTAATTTTATGTGTTAAACAACACTACCTATAAGGAAAAATCTTAAGTAAACAAAAGAAAGATGAACAAATATGAAAGATTAATCTAATATGATCAAAGACTCTATATCATCATTCCAGAAACATAATCCTTACTTTATCTTCAAAGAGTGTCATAATGCTAACAACTACTATAGACTCCCCTATCTTTCAGAGACGATAAAAGAAAATCTAGAAGAATCAAAACCAACATAAGAAATGGAAGTAGTTCATGACTTCAAATGAAATAAGAAAATCTTTAGACACATATAATATGTAGTAATCTAAATTATGTATAGATAGATTTATAATAAAATACTTAATTGTAGCCATTAGAAATAAATATCAAAAGAAAAATATATCACCCATATACTGTCTAAACCTTTGAGAAGTAATCCTGTGAGTAACACTCAGTTCCAGTCACACTCAACAGACTAGGACTGACAGACTATGAATATTATCATATGATATAAATTATAATGGCCAAAGGCACGTCATGTTATTGGATGCGATTTTGAATATTATGTTATTGGATTGGAGCAATCCGGATGGAAATGACAAAACCATAAACAAATCTGTGGATCCAGTTCGATTGCTAAATATTTCCTTCATCACTTCAACCTTCTCCAGTTCGATTGCTAAATATTTCTCTGGCTCGATTGCTAATATCACTATTCAAGTGCAGATTGCTTCCATTTTGTGAATCCTCCATTTCCTCCCTTTTTAGATCAATGTCAGAGATACAACATTTACAGTGGGACTGATAGACTATGGATATTATCATATGAATTATAATGGCAAAAGGCACGTCATGTATGCACTGATGAAAAACATTAATATTGTTTTGATGTAAAATATACTGCACTGGAGCAGTCTGGGTGGAAATGACAAAACCCTAATAAAATTTGTAGATCGTGGGTCATGACTTCAAATTTCTCGAGCTCGATTGGTAAATATTTCTCTAGCTCGATAGTTAATATCAGTATTCAAGTGTAGATTGTTTCTATTTCGTGAATCCTCCTTTTGAGATCATCGACAATATTATCATATGAATTATGGAAAACGTTAATATTGGTTTTATGTGAAATATACTCGACGGGAGCAATCCCTATGGCAATGACAAAACCCTCATGAAATCATGAAATCCGCAGATCCGGGGTTCTGTCTTCAACTTTCACAGAAATAGATGTTGTATCTCTGTCATTGATCTAAAAGGTGAAGAAATGGAAAGAATTTGCACGTGAATATACCCGAACTTAATTGGATTGCAAATTAAGTCCATCCAATTAATATAGATCAAAGTCAACAATTTATTTTCTTTAACTTTGATCCATTCCCATTGAATAAACTAAATCAAAATCTACAATCGAGATAAGGATTACCTGCAATTACCAGGATAAATATTTAATAAGATTATCGTACAATCAAGCGGGATAAATATTTAATAAAATTATCAGAAACAACTAGAGTCAAAGGTGTTTTCATATGACAGAGATATCAAGTGCAAGTGGAACTAATGTCGTTTCAGGATAATCCATTTTCAAGTGCAAGCAGAACTAATGACATTTCAAGCTATTTAAAGGAGGAAAGTGAGTAAATTTTAAATGATCTGGATTATTCAATCACCATTAAATTTACAAGATTTGCATACTCTAATCAAATTTGATCTGGATTTGGCAACCATGGCACTAGATTGATTCAAATTCATTATAAATATTCATACATTTTCATTGTTTTTCTCATTGAAGTTAGAATTTGAACATTGTTAGTGAGGATTGATCTTTGCGAGTTAGGATTGCAACACTATGATTTTATATTATGAGTGTGAGTTGGCAATTGAAAGGTAGTATAAGTTGAAAGTATAGTATGGCATCACCCTAAGAAATTTCATTTTTTAGTGTCATGATTTCTCCACACCCCACGCTCAGTGGATTGATCTCTGAATGAAGTTTGATTGTGTTTTTTTTTTCCTTTGTCATAACATTTGCAATTTATCATTATAAACTGTGTTTTTGAATTTTATTTAATGTTACTTTGCCATGCCAAACTAATATGGGATGGAGTTTGTCTGTGTTCTTGTGAAAATAAATGTATGATTCCAATTTATCTAGAAACTTTTTCTCGATTTTGTATGTAAATATCATATTAGAATAATAATGTAATGTAAAATTTTATATAATAAGGAATGTTGTTATGAATAAAGAATATTTTTTCTTTTACTCTATCCCTATTTTATATGTATCTAAAAAGAAATGCCTCCAAGGAAGACTCCTGCTAGAACCCCTAAAAAAATACTCTTTGGAAAAGAATATGTTCTCATCATTCAGATACCCTCACTTGAGGAAGAACAACCAAGGCCTATTTTTAAAAACATTGAGGATGTTTAGACCCCTTTTCTAGGATGGGGGGAGCATATAGGAAATTTCTTACCGAAGAATACTTGATATAGTTCCCCACAATGATCGTGAGATAATGGAAGTATAGTTCCCCACAATGATGGTGAGATAATGGAAGTAGACAACAAGGTGTCCATAAATATAAGGAAATCTCATTTACATTTTTTATAAGCAAGGATTAGTTATGTCATGTTCTAAGGCTATTGAATGGGTCAATTCTAATACCAACATAAGTAATAGTACTATCATAAATGAGGAAGGAAAGTGTGTGGGTTTTTATCTCACCTTTAATTGGATAAGTACTATAGGATACCACAACCTAATTTTTTTTTATGTCAAAAGTTTTTATGGAATAATTCCATAGAAGATTCCATCCAATTTGTGGGTAGAAGATAAAATATTTTTCTTCAAGTTCGATGTCATTTATTCTATCATGAGTCTACAATAACCCTATGTTATACAATGACTTTGATAGCTAGATTGTACTAAGAAAGAGATTACCTACACTTGAAACATGCATGGGTTCCATTAGCATACACTATGGTAGCCACTAGTCACATGTTTAGCTGGGCTATCATACTTTCTCATTCACTCGGAAGAATGATTGAAAGGGTTCATAAAGCTAAGGATAATCCAGGGGTAATACCAAATTTCTACATGTCATCTTATTTTCTAGATGTTGTTTGTGCAATGAACTTCTTTTTCCGTGTAAACCTAAAGTGGCAAATTTCGTAACTCCCCATGCATGTGTACCATCAAGTTCTTTGGGAGAAAAAATACAAGAAACATTATTATACTATTTGTGATCAATTTTTGGCATGAATACATAGAATCATATTTTGCGAAGAGCGTTTAAGGTTAACTAAGGAAGACATAAAGATGATTGGGTATATTGGAATCTAGTACTCTCTAGAGGACTACACCTGTTTGAGAATTTTCAATGTCAATGCATCACCACAATTATTACCTAGGTTTGTGCCAAATAGGTTATTTCTAGGAGAAATTTCCTACTAGACCGTTTTAATCCAGACAAGGAATCAATGCCACCCTCAAGTACAAATTCTCCTCAGGCAATTCAAAATACATGACCCATGAGGTCTTGTAGCCAAGCACTGTGACTTGATCTCCCTATCTTGGCTATACTCTCATGAGAAATGGAAGGATGGAATCCCTTATAAAAATTCTAGAGATTGGGAGGATTTCTAGGTTAGGATGAAATATTTGGGCTTAGTATAATTCACTACCATGTCCCATATGAAAAAATAGAGGAGATAATCCGTAGATTAGCTTAGGTGGAGAGAATAAGAAAGGAAGGGGAAGAACCATCGAAGGGTTTAAGAGATAAGGTTAAGGGAAGAAATAAAAAACAAAGCAATTGAGGATGAGGAAAGAAGATAACAACAAGAGGATGAAATTAAAATAAAAACTAAGGAGGAGATAAGGAAAATATATCAAGAAGAAAATCCTTAATTGGAATTATAAAAGAAAAGGAAAGCATCTGAAGCATAACAGAGGAAAAGGGAACTGAACTATGCTCAAGAGAAGAAAATATTAGAAGCTGAGATGAAGACAAAAGAATACGAAGAAAAAATCAAACAAGAAGAGGAATTGAGAAAGAAGGAGGATGAACAAAGACTCCTTACTAAGGAACAAAAAAGAAAAGTTGAAGAACAAAGGTTGTGGGATGAGGAGATAAAGAAATGAGAAGAAGAGATGAGATAACAACAGTAAAATGAAAAGAAGGAAAAAGAGAAGCTAATTACTAAAGAACAGAGGAAGAAACAACTAGAATAAGAAATGCAACTACATGATAGCAAGCACAATAGGCACCTCCACCTCCAAGAGATGTAATAGACTTGATGGAGGGAGATTTTGATACTTCAAAATGATTGAAGATAAAATAAAAGAGCCAATATTGGAGAAAGTCCACACTCTAGGTAGCTTGGAAAATGTATTTTTATGGGTAGATCATCCAATTCTAGAACCTTTGGAAGAGGTTACATATCTTGAATCTATAGCCTACAACTCTTGATAGCAAGCTATTATAAAGAGAACTCAAAAAAGAAAGAGAGTGAATGTGGATAGCTCCATTCTTTGCACCACTAAGGAATTTATAGTAGATACAATTAAATAAAGACTCAATGACTTATTGTCTTTAGGGATAGTTATCTCACATGTCATTATTGACAAGGCCAATTCTAAAGTAGAGGAAATCAAAATCCTTGGAAAACATATTGTTATACTAGAAAATTAAGCCAAGTAATACAAAGGACCCTAGGATGTAGCAAGTGGCTTGATAGAGGACGCCCTAGAGGAGGAAAATATTAATGACCATATTAGAAAACATTTCATCACTAAAGCATTTGAGTTATAGGGATTAAATATTCAATTATCCATTTTGTACAAGGAGAATCTTATCTAGAAGGAACAACAAGACAAAGTGCAAGATCATATAAATTTAATTAAACAAATTCAGAAGAGCCAAGGTCAAATTCAGAAGAGCCAAGGTCACGATGATCATAGAATCAAAATCTTAGATAAGGAAGAGTTGGTTAGGATCGAGCAAGTGATGAATTATTGGGTAAAGTTAGCTAATGGATCACAAAAACTAATAGAAGATGAATAGATGGTTTGCATTAAGATATGGGACTTGATCAAGGATACCACTAAATGGAGAAGGTTTCCCGATTATGGGGGGGTTTCAACCGGTCAATGAAGTGATGCACCAGTTTAAGGAGATTGCAATGAAATGTGAGGTAGAATTCAAGAGAATATCCTCATTGGAATGCATATACTTTCATAGGTTTTTGACAAATGAAGTAATACTAACAACTCGAATAGAGTCCATTTCCCCCAAAATGGAGAAGTATATCAAATTGTTTAAGTAATAAATTCCAATGTTGAGTTGACCCAAAGAGAAACACGTGTTCACTCATAAAAATCTATGTGATGAGTTTTTCAACCAATGGGGGAAGTATGACGAGGAGGATCATACAATGAAAACTCTGAGTTCACCTAAGATGTAGTGGATGGGAAATTTGCTTGGTTGTTTTTTTGTTTTAGTCTATTATTAGATGAATTTTGTCTTAAAAATATGTAAATCAACCTCTTAGAAATGGATTTTGGGCTCTGAGGTGATGGTCGTGAATTGTATTGAGAATTATTTCAAAATTAATTTAGAAGCTCTCTTTTGGAGGCCAGGGACATTTTGTTAAAGATCTTGTTGTGGAATGTTTCTAACTTGTGGATCATTCTACTATTGGGTTATGTCTCACATATCTAGTAAGAATTTCCTTTCTATTAATTTGTTATGTCTCACATGTCTAGTAAGAATTTCCTTTCTATTAATTTATCTTGCGTGATTGAGTGAGTACTTGCTTTATTATTTTCAACAATAAGATTAGATGTGCTTTAATTAGTCTCTCATTTTTGGTAATACGTGTATTGTCATTTAATACATTTACCATTGTAGAATTAATTCAGTAGCCAATTATGAATCAAATGAAAAATCATTGTGTGATGTTCCTATAGATGTCCGCTCCTTCTGTAATAGTTAATTTGTGTATCTTGGGAACATACTTGTAGTTGTATTTTTTTGATAGAATTATTTCTTGGGAGAATAAAGTTGCAGAATTATTTCCATCCATTGTTTCTGAGAGTTATCTCTTTGGGATAGGTTTCTTTAAAACTCGTTTAGATTATATTTATTTTTTGCAGTTTACATATAATAGAAAAGAGTAAAAACATGAATACATTTGAAAGAATTTATAAATAGCATCATATGGTTGTTGGATCATAACCTAGAGGATTATTCCATTCCAAACAGGGGAGAGTCTAATTGGGCATCTTCCTTGCATTTAATCATTAATGTTGAGTATTGGGAATCCATCCCCCTCAATAGAATTGGTTATAGTAGGAGGGTTTGTTCATGTCAAGTCATACAAATAGTCCATCCAAATCCTGAATTTCATACCTATGAAAATCTCACACCTTAGGACTTGATATTGAGTCAATTCCATATGCAAATTATCAATTGAGGAATTAACCACTTTTAGACATATTACCAAGGGTTACAAAAAGAAGATCAATGTCTTTCCTATTACCCCTTTTCTTCCTTGACAATGAAACACTTATCGAATGATGACTATAATGAGAGATCATACTTTGGTTCATACCATAGAAGATTTGGTAGAGTTGTCCTTAAAATAAATTATGAAACCATTTAGCTCAATTCATCCAACTCTGATCAACCTTGCTACAACCCTGATAGAAAGTAAGCAATTTGAAGGACAAACAAAATTTTATTCTAATTCAGATCATTCAGAAGGCTTGAATTCTAATTTTGACCATTCAAATAATAATTGACATAATTATAATAGGGATTTTAATTAGAATAAACCTTGGTTGGTTCATGATGCTTTGGCCCTAGCCACTCATCTACATAATTTTCCCAAGCATCTGGATTGCCTTCTTCCTATAATGTACCTAGTACCCTTTGTCACTATTGAAGATATGGGGTACTTATTGAAAACACAATTTTTCCACCTCTGTGCTCTGATACCACTTTGTAATGTACCTAGTACCCTCTTTTAGTATTGAGGATATGGGCTACTTCTTGAAAACACAATTTTTCTCTTCCATACTCTTATACCAAAATTCATTCTGGCCTACTATAAATTTTATGAATGCATGAAACATGACAAGTATGATTATGAAATATAAATAAATCATTCACAAATTAAGAATGAAAATTATTCATGCAACATAACAACATTAAAATCCATAATATACACAAAATTATCTCAACAAAAATACAATAACCATAATACTTATCTTTATGGAAACAAGACACCAAATGGCTACAATTATAAGCTCTCTATTGTCCATACTCTTTCTACAACATGGACACCCTTGAGTTGATACTATGAGTCCACAAGGATGAATGTATCCTATGACTATCTCTAGTTTTCTCACATAGCCCAATTTCCTAACAAATCAAAGTATGTTAACTCCTACAAAAATTCCATTCCATCGACTCTCTTTTCCCTCAACCTGCACAACCCAAGGAATGGGATCCACTTCTATGCTATGTAGTCCCTTGGGATATCCAACTTCCCTCTAGGTATTTATCATAGGTTGGCCAGGAAATATCTCTATTGGGGACTCCAAGAATGATTAGTTATAATGGAGTTTCCTCAATGGAAATAATCTCTCATGCACATGGGCGCAATTTCTTCTTAATTATTGTAACAACCATTTCCAACATTTTGTTACAATTATGGTAGAAAAGGATATCTCCATGACCTCCTCGAAGAATGATGTCAAAACATCCCCCACATCAACCAAGCTCAAGTATTGTATTTGCATGTCCCCAACTTGCCACTTGGCTTCCTAAGAATCCTATGTACTTCACTTGGAAACTCACTCCAAGGTAATAAAGGGTACTATATAGGCTAAAGGACTTAGGATAGAGTGATATCAAGGATTTGGAATAAATAATAAAATATTATTATTTACTTTATCCCCCTCGAGCGCTTAAGTCCCCTCTCATTATTCTCTTGTGGAATTACAACCCCCCATGTTGTTGTCCTTCTCCACCTATAGCTAGTGATGGATTTTTATTATTAATGTACAATTTACATATTTACATCATTTTTTGTCCCTCAACCTTTCATCATATATACATATATACATTTCTAATCCAGGGATCAAACTTTGGGTATTACACTTCCAAAATATGACCCTGAAATATTTGGTCCTCTAGAAGATCACATTAACAAATTCATCCTAGTCATTAGATTAATGAATATGAAACATCAAGATGTGGTGTGTATACTTTTCTTGTGCACCTTTGAGAACCAATCATGTACTTGGTATTTTAATCTTTTTGTTGGATCAATCACCAATTGGGATGATTATTAGAAATATTTTTTAAATAAGTTTGGGGAAGAAACTGCCACTGGTCTTTGATGTCTAAGTTATTTCATTTAGTCATGAACCATAAGGAAAGGGTAAATTATTTTGACCAAAGTTTTACCACTATATTGAAAACATTTAATGATAGAGATCAACCTACACAAGAACTTCAAATCAAAGTTTATTCTAATGGCTTACTCGCACCAATTTCTATGTTCATTAAGCGAGCATGAAACAACACCTTAGAATCAACTTTTGAAGAATCCAAGAAGGTAGAATTTGAAATGAAGGGATGAAAAGAAACCCGAGCAACGTTGGGAAAGAAATAGGTTTCTCAACCAAATAAAATCCTTATCTTACAGAGACCTCAACCAAAGAAAATTTTGGAAGGTAAGGATAAAGATTCCATGGATATGAAGAGAATGTAGAGAATGATAAAACAATTATAAAATGAAGTCATTGACATGAAAATGAATAATAAAGAAGGGAATTCAAACTAAAGACCATATACACCTTTCTTTAGGAGACCTATTCCTCTTAAATCCATTGAACCCCCATTGGAAAATTTGAATATCTATTTAGAGGGGTTAGCTATAGATAATTTGTGGAAATATCATCAAACCAATCATTCAAAGAAAACTTGTCCTGAATGGATAAACACCACGAGCATGGTGGAAAATAGGTTTCTAGATGGATGCATACAAGAAGAAGAATATAATGATCCAATTGAGGGAGAAATAGATGAATAAAATAAATATCAACCAAGTGAATTGGCCATGGTTTTTTGGGACATAATCCCTAGTTGCAATGTGGCTAAATAAGAAGAAGCATTAGAGGAGGCATTACTTGTTTAAAGTGATTATCATACATGAAGCAAGGGACCAATGACTCAACAATCAATCACTTCCCAAACTCTAAATACTAGAAAAACTTGGACTGTAAATCCTAATGTTAGGAATTCCTCTAGTACCCCAAATGCTAGTAAGCATTTGATCAATTACTAGATCCCATGGAATATAAAATTTTTGAGGATCTAAAGAAGATAAAAAAAAATATTTCAATCCTTGACATACACAAAATATCGCGACAAAAAAAGTTATTGCTTAATTCTTTTAAAGACATGGATGCACAATGAAGAACTACTGCTAAGAATAGTATAAAACAATAAGTAGTAACCTACAAAATGCTAGTATCAATGTTGCTTTTCTAGGAAAAGAATCTAAGTCTTTTACCCCTTCTTTCCTATTAAATTTTGAAGTGTTCAATTGGAATGTGCAAAAGAATCAGGAGCATCCTCAAATGTCATGCCATATTCTACTTGCAGAAAGCTAAAAGAAACTCCAATGAAGTGTTCCACTGACATACTTCAACTTGATAGAATAGAAGTCAAATTCATTGGTGAACTAAAATATGTTGTCATCCGAGTAGCTTCTAACCCAAAAGTTCATCAAATAATATATATCAGTATAGTGGACATCCCTGAGGCCTACAGTCTATTCCTAAATAGAGTCTGGTCACAAAAACTCCAAGATTAGTTTTCCTCATAATAGTCACATCTTTGGTTTCGATGGAATGGACAACCAAATAATATCTAAATTGACCATGAGAGATAAATGAAACACACAATGTTTGATATTAATGCCGCTAATGAGCCTTCATCGTATGAATTTCCAATTATGGGGAGTTATGTTCTAGATTCTTATTTCATTAATTTCATTGTCAAAAATTCCCATATACCAAAAAACCAAAAATTAGAATTGTTGGTGCGAGAAGACAAATCTAACAAATTAGATTATAATATTAGTTTTGTAAATTATGAAAATATTTATTTTTGAAAAAACTATAAATATTGTAGACACAAATAAAATAAGCATTAGTTATACCCGAGACATTTGAACTTTATTTTTCAAGGGCTTCAAATCCCAAGAGGGAGCTGGAGATGGTTGTCTTCTATTGATAACAAGGGTAAATATAGTTTCCTATCATGTAGATTAGAACTTAATTATACTAATAATACAATTGAATATAATGTGCTTGTATAGGGTCTAAAAAAAGGCCATAGATTTGAAAATTGAAAAAATAAAAGTGTTTGGAGATTTTGAGATAATTGGTTGCCAATAAAAAATACAATACATTGTAACTCCCCTCATCTAAGAAATTATCAGTAGGTAGTTCACAAATTGATTTATAGGTATTTTTCTTTCAACATTCATGTTGTCCCACATTCAAACAATGTGGTGGTTGATTTTCTTGCAAGTACCACCTCTATATTATCTCCATTGGAATATTTTAAAGTTATTAGATTTGTATTTGAATTGCTCTATAGGCCTTCACTTCTAGACATTGTCACAAACTAGAAGGTATTCAAAGGTGACAAAAAATCACTAAATTTCTCACCAACACAAAGATTTTAAATACTTAGCCATAGATGATGAAAAATATCAAGCAATTCTAGAAGTTGCCAGGGAACAACCAATTGAGACAAAATTGCATACCATGCCCAAGGGAGTGGTTAATTTAGAAAAAATATTTTATTTTCAATATGATTTTAAAGGACCATCAAACGTCAAGACCAGTAGTTCCATTCTAGGTCATGAAGTTATCGATTTCAGAACTATTGAAAATACAAAAAATATAAATCTCGGTAGAAGTTGTCTTGAAAAAAAAATACATGCTTACATTAAATTTCTCAAAAAATACCATGATGCTTTTGCGTGGACATATGAAGATCCTAAGACTTATGACATATGTATTATCCACACACCATCCCAATGAAGAAGGATGTGAATCCATTCCAATAGAAACTTTGTAGGATGCATCCTTCTCTTGAGCCCCAAGTTCAGAAAGAGTTGGAAAAACTCGTTGATGTGAAAATCATATTCCAAGTCCGACATTCTGCTTGGGTATCCAACTTAGTACCAGTTAGGAATAAAAATAGTGAAATATATCTTTGTGTTGAGTTATGAAATTTGAACAAAGATTATGAGAAAGGAAACTATTGTGTCCCACCCATGGAATAGATCCTATAACTAGTATCTAGATATAAAATGATTTCATAAATTGATGGTTTCTCAGGATACAATCAAGTTATGGTAACTGAAGAAGATATATTGAAAACCACTTTCTAAAATAAGTGGAGTACTTTTGTGTAAAAACGAATGCATTTTGTTCTTATCATTGCCATATAGATTGAAAACCACTTTCTAAACTAAGTGGAGTAATTTTGTGTACAAATGAATGCATTTTGTACTTATCAATGCCAGATGCACCTTTCAAAGAGAAATGGATATTGCTTTCTTTCGTCTCATAAACCATAGTTTCATTATTTACTTGGGCGATGTGACTGTACACTCAAAGAACAAAGTAGGTCATCTTGCACATCTCACTCAATTTTTTGAGAGATGTAGAAAATATGGGATTTCCCTTAATCCTAAAAAGAGTATGTTTGCAGCCACCGAAGGTAAGTTTCTTGGGAGAATCATTTCAAAATAAGGTATAACCATATACCCCAATCAAGTGAAAGTAATATCTCAGTTTCCCTTATCGCATAACACAAAATATTTGCAATCTTTCTTTGGGAAGTTTAAATTTATGTGAAAACTTATTCCTAATTTTTCATAAATCATTAAGGCCCTACAAAAAATGATAAAAAAATATGTTGATTTTAAATGTACTAAAGAGGAAAAATATTCTTTTGAAAATATAAAAACTACCATCTCAAATGCTCCATTTATATATAGTCCATATTTCAATCTCAACTTCCTTTGCTACACTTTTTCTTCCGATCATACTCTTGCAGCATTGCCAACACAAAAATACATTGAAGTAAATGAAGCATATGTTACATTTATGAGTACAAACTTGCAAGGAGCAGAGCTCAATTATCTTGATGTAGAAAAGAAAGAATATGTTGTGTATAAGGCTATTAGAAACTTTAGGTCCTATATCTTGAAGAATCATACCAAAGTGATAGTTCCTCACCCTACTATGTTATATCATCTTTTGACACCATCATGTCCAAAATGCTCAAATGGACATTGTAGCCATCATTTATTGTGATTTCTCACCCTAAAGCATGCTCAAAGAGAACTTTTTTTATTTCACATGCTATTTTATTTTACAAAAGGAGCATGTACATTCCCTTCCTCTTCAAAAAAGGTGTGTGCACCTTAAAAGGTGGATAAAAAAATAAATGATAAAAAATCATGCACTCATGAGCAAGGGTTACAGAACCCAAATACCTATACCTTCATAAAAACCTTTACCAACTACCTCAACCAACTCATAAGGGTATAAAATAATCTCTAAGGTTGGAGACGAGGATAATGAATAACCATCATAATTGGTACATCTACCATATTGGCATCCTCATGCTAGAGTAATCAGAGGTGATTGTTATCTTGATTTTTTATGACATTATACCCACATCAAACCCTTATTTTTTGAGTTATATATTCTTCCCTTAGATTTGAGTTCTAAAAATTTATAGTTTTCCTTAATATCTTGTGTGGAGAAGAGTTGGAGTCCAAAATATATCTCAAGTGGCCTAGGATCGGAGGAACCTGGATGACAATTATGAAAGTTGTTGTTAGAAAGACATCATGTTTAATTAGATATTTTTGTTTTCATTAATAAAAGTAAGGTCTCTCTTCCTTCCATCCCAAAAATGCAATTGTTATTTAGTATTTGATTTCAATATGTGATTGGAATAATCTTGTTGAGCCTTTCCTTCCTTCTTTTGCACCTTTCCAAAAAAGGGATGAAATTTATTCATTCAACATTTACCAGTCTATAGTATATGAATGAGCATATACACGCATTTTGTTATCCTTGCATTGGAAATCTATGGGTTCTCCCAAGTTTTTGTTAGCAACTAGTTAGTTGCTAGCTTTTCACAAAGACCTAGTGAATCTTTTGGGATTCTTCCCTAGTTTCCTATCACATTAGGTGGGAAGACTATCCTAGTCAATATGATAGTGGTGGATGGACCAATAGACTTCAATATGCTCCTCAAGAATGATTATATATATGCTATGAATGTTGTAGTGTTTACACTTTTTTGAGTGATGTATTTTCCTCACAATGGAAGCATTTTCATTATAGATAAACTTGCATTTGATAATCACCATCCTTATTTGACTTTAGACCATGCTACCCCATTATATGTTCCTAGTATTTGGGTGGACTCTACCCTACCATAGGTGAATTATGTGGCACAATATCCTAGGTTTTCGATTGTTTTTGACAATGAGGCTTTACACTCACATTTTCCTTCTTGGGACATGGTCCCGACAATTGATCAGGTGATTTATCCAATGGGGGCATTGGAGCCCTTGCTTCCTCCTTTTGGACTGACCGACTTTGATTTTCCTCTTGAGTCTAATCCCACTATTTGTATCTCCTCAAGCCTTGGTATTTGTGAGTATTTGTTGGTAGACGTTTCTATCTATGATTATAATCACCATCAATATATGGAATATGATTAGTTTACTTCACCCATTTGGATCATCAACCCTCCTAGTTCACATTATTTCTTGGATGTTGAATTTCCTTTAGATGAATATATCCTTGAATCCATGACCATGAATGATTAACCATGGGAGGATACACAAAATCAATCATTCCTTCTTCCATATCTAGATCATTTAGAGGTTGACATGAAAAACCTTGTTTCATGTAGATATATCAAGTGGTACCACGGCCCCACATTAACATGTGATATTTATGAGGGAGGAAATTTGGTGAAACTTTCAAAAAATATACCTCTGGAATTCTTTCTAAAATTTTGCCCATTTCAAAAAACATTAATTAGAAAAGATTTCTCCTTTGGAAATTTCAAAATTTATAGTGCTCCTTTCAAATATTTTCAAAGAGCATTTTCTAGGTCATCTAGTGAAACACTAAACCTTAACCTGATTGTGTTTTGGATTATTTTTTCAAAACTCGCCACCGAATTTTTTGTTTCAATCCATAAAAAATATGAATGTATCATATTTTCACCATGTTATGATGGGAATAATCTAGGAGCTATGATATATCACGATATTTTTGAATGGAACATTCCTTTTCATTATGATAAACATGTTAGTCCTCTATTTTGATTCGAAAGTGACTTTGTTCGGGCTCATTCCTAGAACCATGATACGTTAGGAGCATGGGAGTTCAAGCTTGTATGGCATGGGCCTTTCATGGTGAGCCACATATTGTTCACATGGGACTATGAGTTCATTTATTATGAAAGGAATCCTTGGCCTAAGGCCCACATGGGGCTCTACCCAAATAAGTACTATGTGTAATCCACAAGGATGCCTAGTGCTTTGTACCATATTATAAAGTTTAATGTTTTTTCTTCAAAAATGTTGTATTACACAGTACGAGTTGTTATCAGAGGTTTATTTTGATTTTATGAACTTTTGGAGTAGTGTTGTTAATCACATATGCAAGACTTCAGAGACATTTTCTTTGGCATTTTCTATGGTGATGTTAATGGAACTGTGAGGTATGTGAATTAGAACTGGCATATAAGTTAGGGTTTTTCACCTTGCATCTTGCATTATCACACTAATATATATGGGGTCAAAATTCAATTAAATATTACGACGATATGGGTTAAATTAATCGTACCATCACAAATTACTACAATTTCATTCATTTTTTTGGGGCTCCCCGATATTCGTCGTACTTCCAACAATATTATTCCTCCATCTCTTTTGCGACGCAATGTGCGCCACATATTGATGGAAGTTCGTTCTCTTGTTATGAAGGTTAGTCTATCTATAGACGAAACACTGGTCATATAGCCACGAAAGTCTGTTGATATCGCGATGCACATTCGACAAAAGAGAAAAACATTTCGTTGATATACCAACGAAATTTGTGGGTATTCAAAAAAGGCCAAATAGTCATTTAAAATTGCCTAATGGTCATTAACTTACTCAGTTTTGACATGGTCAATGTACATTGGAAGTTTGGCGAAAGTTGGAGATTTCGACAATTTTGTTGTAGGTGCGACATCTATAAAAGATTAATTATCTGGTCATTGTTCAATGCATGTAATAGTCTCTTTGCTATGACCTGTGCCTTGTTTCACATCAAATTCTCGATTTATATAGCTTGGATTTTGGGCATACTCTGATGGTTAGAAAATTTTAATATTTATTTGTCTCGTTTTAATTTTTAATTGGATCATCCCAACTAATTAACCTAGCTTAGGTCCTATTTTTTGTGGGGACATAAGTTTAATTTGTCTAGGAAATAGGTATATATGAACATGTCTACTCCATTTCTATTGGCCTAGTTCTCTTTTATAAGTTTAATGATTTTCTTACTTTCTTATAGTGAAGCTTTGAAGCTTATGTGGTAAACATGTATATATTTATATGGTTAATTTTTATCTCTTGAGTAATTGTTGACTCGTACCATTATGAACATTTAGTAAATGAATGAATACAATGGATTAATTAACTCTAGATGTACAAATGGGGTCAATATTCGATGACATAATTTGTAATGTAAGAAAATATTTGTATATTTTACTTATATTGCATCTTTAGTTGTTTTTTTTGTAATAGGAAATCCCAATGTCAAAAAATAATAACAACATTGTGGATGAAGAAAATGAAAGGAATATTGCTAGGTTAGAGGTGGCATTGGAGGCAAAGTGTAATGCCAAACTTGAATGCCCTTACAATAAATGCAGGGCATTTAACAAAAGAATACTTGCAAGAAAAACAATTGAGAGACATTGTTGGATAAATGGGCACGTTGAAGGGGGGTTCACATATTTTCCCATGGTAAGTTATTTATTATTATATATTGTCTTTGTATTGAGTGTATTTAGAAAAAAATCTTCCATTTTAATATTTATTGTATACACTAATTTTATTGATTGTTTTTCATTATAAAGAAAAATCCTCCTAGGTGTGTGGCGTCGATAAATGTGCCTAGTAGTAGTAGAAATATTATTGTATAGAATCAGGAAGATGGACGTATGGATATTGAAAATTATCATGATCAAGTTAATTATTATATGGAAGAATATGACACCAATAATATTGTAGAGCTAGATGATAGGGAAAATAGATTGATCCAGGACATCTTTGTTGCTATCGATGAGGACAACTTTGATGATATTCATGATGTACCTCTACTTGAGAAGGAACATAAACCCATTTATGAAGGCTCAAGAACAAATATTCTATCAACTATAATGTTGTTGGTGAAATCGAAGGTATTGAATGGTTTTTCAAACACTTGTATCACATAGATCCTAAGGTATGTAACAATATAATTTGTCATATATATGTAAAGTTTGAAATTAGTTTTTCTCTTTTTTTAGTGTCAATAAATGTGTAATGTATTAAGGATATGATATTTATTATCATTATTATTTACATTAACTAGTTATTTTTTATGATGTATATTGTTAGGTGAATTTTTCTTACCACCGTCAAATAATCTACCTCGCACATACCGAGAGTTATCTGCCATTATGAAAGATATCAAAATGGAGTATCAAGTTATTGATGCATGTCCTAAAGATCATATTATATATTATGCACAATATTCATCGAAAACAAAATGTCTACAATGTCAAATTAGTAGATATTGAACCTATTAAGTAACAAAAAAGGTGCTTCACAAGGTCTTATGTCATATTCCAATAATTCCACATTTGCAGCAACTTTTCAGGTGTGAAAGCATAACACCATTTATTTATTACCATGCATGACGCATAAGTTAATATGGTTTTGTTTGAATGCATGCATATTCTTATGCATTTAGGATTTCATGATTCCCTAGGGCTAACACATTTTTGTGGTATGTAACACACTACTGCAATTTAATAGCATATAATTTGTGAAAAAATTATGCATATTGTTTCTTAAATATTAATTCCTTTTTATATAAATAATGCAGTCACCCAATTTTATGTAATAAATCCCTACAAAAACCAAGAGTCCTCCCATAGAGTGTATGTGAGGTACCAGATCTATTATAATAGATGAAAACAAAAATATTACAGAGAATAACAACAGAACAACACAATAGATGAAGCCACAACACCAAAATGATACATTTATTGATAGGAAACAATGTCTAGTGTTCTCTTCGAGGGGGGAAGCTATAGCAGAGAAATGATCTATTATGATAATACTCAAGACAAACTATCCAATGCCACATACTCTTATTTATACTAATTCTGTCTTCTAAGGAAATTTCTAGAGGAATATATTTCTAGAAGAGGAAGATTTTTGTTATCCCCTATCATGGGGATAACTAAGGAGATCATGTCTCTAGGCCCACAGGTCCTAGACATGGAGTGTCAAGAGCCAAATTAATTGAGAATGGCCCTGGAGGGCCCGTTTTTTCTTCAGTATGGGCTATCTATCAATAGAAGCAACATCCACCCAACCAACCTGATCCTAAATTAGCAGTAAGTCTTTCTCCATGAGGTAATGTGTCTGGGTATCATGGTATGTGTCACTCTGATTATTGAAGCACTTGAATATTTTTCACTAAATTCTCCTTCATTTCATAATGTTTTCTTGGAAATTATGCTCTTTAACTTGTTCATACCTGGGAAGGTGACACAATTCCCTAGTAAAATTTTTCTCCTTTAGGATGAGTTTCCACTGGATGGGTCTATGAAAGGTCATCATCCATTCACTCCATACTTACCACTTTCCATCCTTATTCCTCTCAATTCCCCCCTACATTTGTTTGGGCATTGGGATAGCCACTTTAGGAAGGGTTGTAACTTTCCTTGTGGGAAGAAGGGGATAAAGGCCCAAAGGGTAAAAGTAGCTGGAAAGAGTTAAAATCCAAGATGTAACATTTGAGATGCTTCACCCAAGGATTCTCGAGAAAGAAATAAAAGGCTTCTCAATAAGAAAAAGGGACCCATAAGATAAATCAAAACTCAAGGTACTAGTTGGTGGATGGGAGGTCTCATCATGAGCCAACCTATTAGGTCCATGGGCATGTAGCGTTATGACACTACCATATATCTAGTCACCAAACCAAGGTAGTGGCTCTTGGTGGCATATCTAGGAGAAAGGGGGTCTCATCACGAGCCAACCTTCTCATTTCAGTGAAATTATTGTGGGTAACATTGTCACCTCTGGTCACCATGCTAGGATAGTGTCCCCCAGCTTTTCCCTTGAAAATAAAAAAAAATAAAAGGCATTGAATGGACTAGGAAACAAAGGCATCCATGATAAGGTGCAACTCACCCTCTATAGAGGCACCCACAAGCAAGACTTACATTTCCCTTTTATCACTACACCCTCTTCCCAAACATTTCCCTTATGCCACTTCGCACACACTTACATGACCTAGATTGGTTCACACCTGGGAAACACCCCAAACTTAAGGAGGATTATCCCAATAGGATAGCCTGAGACCTTCTCCAAACTTGACTTGTTAAATTGCATAATGTCTTTGAGCATTTGTCTAGGTAAAAGGGGGTTTGATGCACATGTTTGGTTAATTTGATTATTATATGTGATTGAAATTGCTATAATCCCTATGACTTATGAGCTCCTAGAGGGGGTACTTGTTGTTTTTCCAGGCCTTTTCTCAGTGGACAGGTACATATGGGGGAATGATTAGGTTAGACCTCTATAGGGCTGAAATCCCAATAGATGGATGTTGTGAGCCCAAACAGGGGCAGAGAGACACTAGGGGATTTCACCAGGAAGAAATAAAGATGTTTCACCCGAGATAATATGGTAGGAAAAGACTTAGGGGGTCTTTCCCTTCCACCAGGACTTTGACCCTTGAGGGCCCTCGATATCATCATTTTGACCCTTGACATCACCCAGACATGGTTTTCATTTATGAGGATGGTTTTGTGCTAGTTGGAACGTGTGGAGGAATTTAGGGCCTTTGGAGGCCAAACATTTTTCATTTGAGGCCTAGAGTTCCACCCTAGGGTGCTAACGTCACCCTAGAAGGGCATCGCATCACCCTTGGATTTGATTTTAAGGTTTGATTAATGATATTTATGTAAAAAATGGATTTTAAATGTAATTTGTCCATGTCGACCTTTTTATGACCTAATTGTAATTAAAGGTCATTGATATTGTATAAATAAGAGACAAAAACTCTCTTTTTATTATCATCACTCATCACACAAGTGTCTGGTCTGAAATTCGACCCTCTTAAATGGTTATTGGCTGAAACTAAGTGGTGTGCAACTTCTTGGAGAGGCAATTTTGGTGTATCTTGGCTATTTTCATGGTGCAAAATCTTCAACTAGGGTTTGAGCTTGATTATTCTTGGTGAATTAAGTAGAAAATATGCTTTTCTTTGTTGTGAATGAATTCTTATGGTGAATTTTACTTGTTTCATGTTAAATATTATGAAATTGCTTGCTTGAAACCCTAAGAGAAAGACATATGTTATTATCTTTTTCTCTATAATTTTCCATTGGTTTAAGTTTCTCAAAGAGAACCTTATCTAGAAATAGATACTAGAGCCCTACCATTGTAGCACTCTAGTAACCCTACTTACATTTCCTATTGTATATTTCATTCTAAATTGTCTAAGGAAAAGAGAAATTGCTAGCGCCTAAGTTTCCTTACTTTCTAGCAATTATCTCTCTAAGAGTTGGATGTTTGAGGCCATGGGTTACTAACACCTCTCTCATCTTCTCTGTATCCTTTTGACTAAGTATTATCATTGTTATTTCCTCTAAGAGTTGTTGCTTCTATCATTGACTCCATTACCCTAGAAGGCACTATTCTATTCACTACTAGTGATTGATTGATCAAACAACTTTCAAACTATTTTCCTTTGGACATTCACTAACTCCTACTAACCTTAGATTAGCCTAATTCGCTAATTAACTTGCTGTTGTTGCAAAAGATTGCTACAACCATCTAACAAAAACAAATTGACCTCAAAAGTGACATGGTGTGCTAGCTAGACATTGCTAAATCTACTTGTGACTATCTAATATCAATTTGCCTAGTTAAAACTACTATTTCTAGTCTTTTCTCAAGAATTTTGGAGCACAGTTGTTGTGGCTGTTATAAATTTATCATTGCTATTATAAACTATTGTACTACTACAATTATATATCAGCTAGTCTATTTTTCAAGAGTTCATTGTCTTATGAAGCATTAACACCATTTTGGTACTTGGAAAGTGCCTTTTTTTCTATTTTGTTGTCTTGTTTTGGGAAGGTACACAATATTACTCATTTGCTTCATCTCTATATGACATAAAAGAACCCTTTAAAATTGAGTGACCTGTGAGAGGAGGGGAACTTTCTTATACTTTGGCCCTAGTCTTCTCAAACCCTTAGGTCATTGGTGACGTCTCCCCTGGGGTACATTGATATAATCCTAAATATAAAGGGGTTTCCTATTAAGGTGACAATGATAGGTCACTCCCTGTTACGCAAATCTTTCTTTCACTTGACATGGATTTTGGGCAAGTACAGATTGTGCGATAACACTTATATTAGGTCTTCTTACATTGAATTATTCTCCTTTATTTAATAGTCCTTATTAACTAAGATGGCCTTTATTACATATAAAACATATCATAATAACTAATGACCCACAAAGAGGGGTTAGGATCAGATCCTAACATGCCCTCCCCCTCCAAAAGCGGCCTTGCCCTCAAGGCCGAAGATGCAGAAATTGCTAGAGTATGGCCAATGGTTCCCAAGTTGCATCCTCTGGTGATGTGTTCTTCCACTTGATCATCACTTCCTTGATAGTTCTTCCATGCAACTGACATTCCCGTACATTGAATACTCATTCTAGTTGGAGCCAAAGGGAGCCTTCTTCATCCAATTTAGCAAGGATGGTTTGAAACCTGCAATTATGTCCTACCACTTTCTTCAAATAGGAAACATGGAACACTGAATGGATTTTGGAAGTAGCTGTAAGGGCCAATTTGTAGGCCATTGAACCAATACGCTTGATGATATGATATGAGCCATACAATTTGGGTGCCAACTTGTGATGTCCCTAAGCTCTGAGAGATGTTTGTTTGTAAGGTTGGAGTTTAAGGAACACTTGATCACCTTCCTGAAAAATCCTTTCTAAATGATATTGGTCTGCCCATTGCTTCATGACATTTTTAGCCATGTAGAGATTATCCTTCAGAGCTGTGAGGATGGTTGTTTGACCTTGCAAAATTGTATCAATAGATTGAATCTTTGAAGTGCCTTCAAGATAGGTAGTGACTATAGGTGGTGTAATGTCCCCATTTTGGGACATTATAACATTATAGAGTGTTATGCCTACCAGAGCATCTAGATAGGGGTGGAAGAGAGTTCGAGAGATATTGGGGGGTTCTATTGGGTCCGAATTGCATTGTTCATCATCAGGATCCATTCCGCACAACTTGGATTTGGTTCCATTGCATTGTGATGATTTCCATAATTTTGAGTTATTATGGGTCATATCTTAATTAAATTCACTAAGAAGGTCATAATGGGAATATTAATTGGAGAAACCTCTTAATGTAATAGCTCATAGGAATCAGGATGAATATCATTATAGGATAAGATGATGAGAAGTGACTTTCAATGGCCGGAGAAGCCATAAGGATGGATAAATCACTTTTTAGAGGTAAATTGGTTAATTGATTAAGTGATTAAGTGATTTAATCAAGGAATAATAAAATAAAGTAAAATTCAGTTGGAGGGAAAAGGTTAACAATGAATTACGGTTTCGGGAAGCTATAAAGGAAGGGTAAAAAAACCTAATTCAGAACTATGTTATGATTTGATGTTGAGATATTTGCAGAGGAGGAGGAAATCGACCCCCTTGTTGTTTTGTGGATTTCTAGAGGAAACCACCACCATTGATCGGTTTCGGTGTTGAGAGACACACCCTAGCCTATCAAAGATACCATCCAGGTATTTCACTGTGCATTACAGTATCCAGTTTAGTGATTGCGCAACTCAGCGAGTGAGGGCACAAGTGTTAGAGATAGAGTTTGTGCCATCGTTTGAGACAATCATCATTTGGTTGATTCTTTATGACCCATTAGAGAGTTATCTAGGTTGCACCTATTGAGCCACCTATCGTCATTTTCTGACAATGGAATATCTCGTAAAGCAGAAAACAGTCGTTTAAGGAGCAACTCTTGAGGAAGCACATTTGGGGTTCCAGGAGACATTTCAGAGAAGATATGAGGAATCCCTTCCGACCCATTATAGAGGAGTCTAGGACAATCGTTTTGGGCTATACATCGTCATATTTTTCCAGTGGAATCATTAGTGCACACTCATTGAGCCTAGGAGGTGTGAAAACCCCCAAGGAGTGTTATCTGAAGCTTCAAAGGTCAGATCTTCAGTACGCCAGTCATCAGGATCAACCTAGAGGCCAGGGTGCATCTTTTGAGATAGTTTCTAGATCATTTCGATGGGTAACGCCATGAGGGTGAGTTTTCTGGATACTACAACAGTTACTGTGAGCTACCAGACTACTTTTTGTTGATCAATCCGTGCATGCGTAGACCATCATTCCTGCTTCTGATCACATGTATTTCTTATTAGTTGATTTGTATTCTAGTGACGATCCATGGGATCTAATTGACGATATATCTGCTTCCAGTTATTATTGTATTTCCTTCTTTTTCCACATTATATATATATATATATATCAATGAGTTGTGTTGTCTTTATTTCGCATGCATTGTCTTATACTACTAAAACACATAATAAATTGGAACACAATTGTGAAAATCACCAAGCATGTTCACACCGTAACTCAAACGCATTTAGAAACCTCCAGAGTATCAGATTCAGTGGCCAAAAACCATAGTTCAACAATAGATATCCAGATTAGCTGGATCAAGGATATTTCATTGGTATCATAGCCTTCTTCCTACCAGTGTGTGAAGAAGTTCTTCTCATGAATCCATGATTCCGGGAACATGTGAAGAATACCCAGAGGGTTGAGGACATATTGGGGATGAGTACATTCAGTACCACAGAGGTCATAACAGATATAGGAGAGATATAAACCGAATGGATTTCACCCCCTTCCACACTTAGTCAGATATAGAGCCAGAGATAGATGACGTACAACATATCAATTCAAACATAGAGGCTAAGATAGAGGGGACTATGGGTGACAGGCGTGAGACACTCGAGGGCAGGGGGAAAGGCCCTGAGATACATTTTGACAGTACATAGGCTATGTTGAATGACCTAGCTAGGGAGCAGAGAGACCTTTTGATTTCCATAGAACATATGAACCTTAGTGCATAGATGCTCCATCATGACATGAGCACTATATGTGCCAATTTCGCAGGAGGACCTAGTGGTTCAAAGAGGAAACAAGTAAGATAGAAAGGAAATGATGAGGAGTTTGAAAATTGTTTGAGACAGTATCAGGAGCTTGGTATGGAATTTCATGCAGACATGTCATTCAAGGATTTTTGCACCATCAAACATCCTAAGTGGTATGAACCCCAACTATCAAGGGACAAGAAAGGGAAGGTGCACATTGTTGAGGTACAATATGATAGTGAGGATGAGGAGGTGCATGAGAATGCAACCACATATGCCTATTTAGAGCAGTTAGATGAGGCTAGTGACTCTTGCGCATCTGAGGGACAGTTGGATGGATAGGATGATAGTGCATGTTCTTCATATTCCCTACCAGGAATTGTTGAGACTTCAACACTTCAACATAGTGATGACACTTGTGAGGATTCATATGTGTTGGAACTTGGATGTGATGAGATTAGGTGGTTGGATGACCAACCCTAGGGTATATACATGGCTTCTAGGAAATCATGTATGGAGGATGATGAGCTTTCTATGATGACAATGACACATTTTTCATCTTCGCAGACACCTATGATAGCCATGACACATGAGGATATCAGTATCATTTCTGATATGGTGGAGGAGCCCTGCGTGAGGATTTCACTCTAGGGACATATGGATTTGTAGATCCAGGAGGAGAGGCATGACTTTGAGCTAGTTGATGAGACACATATCTATCAGTATGAGGAGTGTGAGCCACCTATGTTGGATATTTCATTGTTATATCTAGTTTTGGAGACTGAAAGTTTGATAGGATACTTACTTCTAGGACCAATCCACAGTGATGAGGGTGCACTCTGCATGGGTTGGGATGACCATATCCCATGTCTAGACACCTCTGTATGGGGTGTAGGTGCAGATGACATTATCATAGTGAGCACAGAGGAAGATACAACTACCCATACATGATACAATGCGATTCAGATGGGGGTAGCAGTTGGTGATGGTGCGCAATGGCATATAGGAGGACTCAGTGGCACTCAGTGCCTTATCTTTTGAGGAGTGTGTTGTTGGGGAATCCATTATTGACACTAGAAGTGAGGGGCATGATGTAGAACCTTAGTGGGACTATGATCAGGAGTCATGGCATTGGACAGGACAATTGAGAGTCAGTGAGGACATGATCATGGCATCCACTAGATGCATGGATGATACACATGCATTGGTGGTAGATTATTGTTGGAGGGAATCGATGACACATGATAGTTCATATGGAGGATTTTTCATGGATGAATTTCATACTCTCAGGGAAAGAGTAACTATGATGAGGGATGACTACCAGCAGTTGTTGATGGACATATATTACCTATTGGAGGTTGGTTGTTAAGCCCTAATATTGGCTCATTACCCCTTAATTAGGGCATATTACATTAGTAATGTTATTTTATTTATGTCTGCTTTATTCCATTAGTTGTAATTATACCTCCTAGTCTCCTATATATACCAAGGAGACATTTTCATTTGGAATCATCTTATACTTGAACATTTAAGTGGGGTAAAAGGAGGTTGCCCCCTTGAAGAGGCTTATTATATGAAATTATCTCTTTTTCAAGGCGTTGAATACTTTTTCTGAGGTTTTTCTATGCTCTATTGATATTTGGTTCTTAACATATGGTATCAGAGTTCAAGGTCTTGGGGTTTCGCTGCTACATCTGAGACACCTTGGAATTTTCGCTATAACATTTTTTCTACAACATTTTAGAAGGAATGTATTGGAGGATATTTAGTAGATGGATCAAGGTACGTTGGGTTAAAATTTCATCTCTCGAGGCCTTATACTTTAGGAGATATAACCTGTACAAGATAGGGTTCTAGAATCATCTTGAACTGAGTCATTGCAAACTTTTCTCTATAAAACATTTTTTGTAACGTTTCAGACCCTAAAATCTGGAGGATATTCATAGAAATTAGTAAGGTATCTATGGTAAAACGTTTAGCTTCTGGGTCATCTTAAATTTGTAGACACACCCTGTGTAAGATAGGGTATCTGACTAGTCCTATTGACTAGTCTCAAGAAGGTGTTCCAGGTAAAACAATCATAACTTATTTATAGAGTATCCAAATTGAGTGGGACTAGTTTCATTGGATCGTGGACAATCTGTAGTATTTTTGGTACGAGTTTAAGAATTTTATATCAATTATTTTGGGCGGGGCATGCTATACAAGTGATATCTCCTAGAAAGGACAAAAAGCGGCAATTTGTGGGGAAGTTACCATAAATTCCACTTGGCACATCCAATTTTGATCAAACCTGTGGCATTACAGAGAAGAAATATTAGATAACTACATAAAATAAATTTTCATACCCAGAAGGGCCGAAACTTGGGAGATACAATAGAATAAAGATTGTCTAGCAGAACCACCTCAAAATCAAGTATCAAAAGTGATACTTGGCCAACATGCCACCCAAAAAGGGAACTTCTACACCAAATAAGCCTCCAGACAATCCTACTTGGACTCTTGATGAAGGTGAAGAAATGTGTAGGGACATA
>JZKD02S2058304.1:243605-279290 GCA_000966675.3 Picea glauca
TCCACTTGGGAAGATGAGTCTTTTATACAGAAGCATCCAGAGTTACTCAAGCATTGCGGACAACACTTGTCTCAAGGGGAGGGGCATGTTAAGCCTTAATATTGGCTCATTACCCTGTAATTGGGGCATATTACATGAGTAATGTTATTTTATTTATGTCGGCTTTATTCCATTAGTTGTAATTACACCTCATAGTCTCCTATATATACCAAGGAGACATTTTCATTTGGAATCATCTTGTAATTGAACATTTAAGTGGGGTAAAAGGAGGTTTCCCCCTCGAAAAGGCTTCTTATATGAAATTATCTCTTTTTCAAGGTGTTGAGTACTTTTTCTAAGGTTTTTTTATGATATATTGATATTTGGTTCTTAACATTGGTGAGATGTATCACAGGGCCTTGAGGAAGAAAGAGTTGGAGGTGGAACGACTCACTCGTGAGTTGGTGAGCACACGATGATTCTTGGAAGGCACACAGACAACCCTTCAAGAATCGGAGTCTAGATTAGATGAGATCCTTGAGGAGACTGGTCAGAGATGCACTACATATATCTCGACAAAGAGTCAGATATGTTCCTTAGTTACATTGCTAGAGGATGCCTGAGTGTCATAGGGACAACCATTCATGGGTAGTTTTAAGACAATCGGTCATACACATACACATGAGGATTCCAGAGCCAGGGGCAGTTACGAGGACACTTTCATTTGTATTCCAGGATTGGTTGATATCCACACAGATGTTGATCCATCAACACACCTTGGAAATATGATGATGAGAGAGATCTATAGTGAGATTTAGGGGGATGCATTGGATTGCAAGGAGGAGACCCACTTAATGGAGCATGGAGATTCCTCTCCCTTGCAACAACACACAGTTCTGGGAGATCACCTTCACAGTAGAAACAACTATCTGAGTGATGATGGAGGGAGAGTGATTGACCAAAAATTTGTGAAGTTATCTACTATTGTACCTGATAGTTGGAGTTTAGATGATTATTCATCATGGGTGCTAGTGGATGATATTTTGATCCAATATTGGGGATTGACCAAAGCATATGATACTTTCCAGTCCTACAGTCAATTACATATGTTTCTATTAGTTTTTCCCAATGCTTCCATCATTGACAACAACATAGGGGGAGATAGATAGTGGCAGGGGACATGGAGAGTTGGTAGGTTGAGACCACCTGATAGGAGTGTCTTTATTGCATACAACAAGATAGGGGTGGATCATTAGAGATAAAAAATTGAGACCTTGGGTGTGATGGTGAGAATCTTAGGCCATTGGATAGAATATATCTCAGAGGGTGACACAGATTCAAATTCTCATTGGAATGAGGATGGATGGATTTTGACAGTTATCAGTATGACACATGAGCAGTTAGTGGGGAGTGGAGGTGATGAACTTCCAATTTTTCCATGGGATCTGGGAGTCCATTTGGCTAGTGGGTTGTTTCATCTTATGATTCCCTAGGTTGTGCCAGAAAGAAACATACTTCACTCTTGGATGTTTTTAGAGGGCTTGCAAGGACTTATTCTATGTGGTGAGACAGGTTCTCCCTATTGATAATCATGATCGAGTATGGAGGTGGTTGGGAAGATGTTGATTCCATAGAGATACCTTTATAGGTTCAACTTCTTGACAAGATGCCGAATTTTTATAGGTATTTCAACATGAGGATCTAGGAGTGGGGGATCCATTATGTATACTTTGAGAAGATAGTCATGATCAGAGTAGTGAAACGTCTGCATGATGATCCATGTTAGAGGCTAGCATGGTACCGTGGGACTACAAGGCTGAGAATTTCATTGGCTGATGGAGACGAGTGGATATTTGCAAGGGGAAGTCACTTTGACTTTCCAGTGAGCTTCAATATTGGGGGGGCCATGTCACTTGTCAGTGATTCTTTAAGGTCTTGTAGTACCTCACTATGGAAGCAACATGTTCAGTTGGTGGAGGTCATGTTGGGGATGGTACGGTCTTGGAGGATAGATTCAATTCGGGTTGAGACTGTGTGTTATTTGCAGGAGACTCATGGTATTGATATGTTACAGGATTATATTTCATGAGGCATTGCAGTTCACATTCTGATATTGGATCCATGGATTGGAGTGCTTGGTAGTTCAATGCTTGATGTGATTGAGTTTCGAGTAGAGTGGTTTCTCAGGGAGTTGACTGAGATTCTTTGAACATTAATCATTCTACTCATTAGGAGGATTGAGTGTCATGCGTGGTGAGCACTTGCAAAGGCCATATATTGAGGGGAGTCTACCTTGTGTCACACAGGTATATATGGGACCCCAATATCATATGTAGTTGGATTCAGTTATTGCTTGAGGACAATAAATATTCTGGCAGGGAGGACTGCAATGTCCCCATTTTGGGACGTTATAACATTATAGAGTGTTATGCCTACCAGAGTGGCCATATAGGGGTGATTGAGAGTTCAAGAGATATTGAGGGGTTTTATTGGGCCCAACTAGCATCATCCATCATCAGGATCCATTCCGCACAACTTGGATTTGGTTCCGTTGCATTCCGACGATTTCCAAAATTTTGAGTTATTATGGGTCATATCTTAATTAAATTCACTAAGAAGGTCATAATGGGCATATTACTTGGATAAACCTCTTAGTGTAATATCTCATCAGAATCGGGAGGAAGATAATTACATGATAAGATTATGAGAAGTGACTTTTGGTGGCCGGAGAAGCCATAAGGATGGATAAATCACTTTTTAGAGGTAAAATGGTTAATTAATTAATTAATTAAGTGATTTAATAAAGAAATAATAAAATAAAGTAAAATTCACTTGGAGGGAAAAGGTCAAAAACAAATTAGGGTTTCTAGAAGCTATAAAGGAAGGGTAAAGGAACCTAATTTAGAACTATGTTATGATTTGATGTTGAGATATTTGCAGAGGAGGAGGAAATCGACCCCCTTGTTGTGTTGAAGATTTCTAGAGGAAACCACCACCATTGATCAGTTTCAGTGTTGAGATACACACCCTAGCCTATTGAAGATACCATCTAGGTATTTCACCTTGCATTACAGTATCCATTTTAGTGATTGCGCAGCTCAGCCAATGAGGGTGAAAGTGTTAGAGAGAGGGTTTGTGCGGCCTCTTGAGATAGTCAACATTTGGATGATTCCTTCCAACCCATTAAATATCTAGCCAGGGAACACCTATTGAGCCACTTTCCGTTAGTTACTGACCATGGAATCTCTTGAAAAGAATAAAATAGTCATTTAGGGCACATCTCTTGAGGAAGCACATTTGGGGTTCCAAGAGACAATCTAGAGAAGATCTGAGGAATTCCTTCCGACCCGTTATAGAGGAGGCCATGACGATCATTTTTGGCTATTCATCATCATATTCCACCAGTGGAGTCATTAGGGCACATGCATTGAGCCCATGAGGTGTGCAAACCCCCAGGGGGTGACATAAGGAGCTTTAGAGGTCAGATATTCAGTTCGATAGTCATCAGGATCAAACTATAGGCTAGGGCACATATTTTGAGACAGTTTCCAGCTCATTCTGATGGATAGCGCCAACAGGGCTAGTTTTCTGGATTCAACATCAGTTATCATGAGCTGCCAGGCTATTTTTTGTTGATCTATCCTTGCATGCATAGACCAACATTCCTTCTTCTGATCACAAGTATTTCTTATCAGTTGATTTGTATTCCAGTGACGATCCATGAGATCTAACTGACGATTATCATATCTGCTTCCACATTATTGTATTTCCTACTTTTTCTTTATTATATATATATATATATATATATATATATATATATATATCAGTGAGTTGTGTTGTCCTTATTTCACATGCATTGTCTTATACTGCTAAAACACATAATAAATTGGAACACAATTGCAAAAATCACCAAACATGTTCACACCGTAACTCAAACGCATTTAGAAACCCCGAGAGTATCAGATTCAGTGGCCAAAAACTATAGTTCAGCAGTAGATATCGAGATCAGCTAGATCAAGGATATTGCAGGTGGTTGTTGGCCATACACCGCTTCATATGGGGTCATTTTAGTGGTCGTATGATATTAATTATTGTACCAACATTCTTCGAAAGGAATCCATTTCACCCACTACTATTTTTTGTCAAAAGAAAAACATCTCAAGTAGGTTTCCAAACATTTTTTGACCACTTCCATTTGGTCGTTGGACTGAGGGTGACAAGCGGTTCTCATGTTCAGTTGGGTGCCCTGCAATTTAAACAACTCTTGCCAAAAATTTTTGGTGAAAGTAAGGTCATGATCAAACATAATATAGGTGGGCATGACATGCAACTTGAAAATATGATCAAGGAAAACTTGCGCTACTAGTGCTGGTGTGAAAGGGTGGGGTAATGCAAAAAAATGAGCATACTTGGAGAGGCGATCAACCACCACCATGATGAATGAATTTTTCCCAACTTTGGGGAGGCCCATTATAAGTTCCATGGAGATGTCCATCTACATAGAAGATGGAATGGTTAGGGTTTGGAGACCTCTAAGGGACTTGATGGTTTCACCTTTATTCTGTTGGCACACCTCACATTCAATGACAAAATGAAGGATGTCCTTATTCATGCCTTCCCCAAAAAAAGAATGACAAACATGATCATAATTTTTTTGGAAGCCAGAGTGACCCACAATAGCAGATGAGTTCAACTCATTTAAGATTCGTGACTTGAGTGTTGATGATGGAAATAGAAAGAGGTGATCCTTATACCTGAGAATATTCTCTTTTCAAGTGAGCTGAGGGGATGATTAGGGTCCTCCTGAAGTCGATGAATTAGCATGGACATAGTTGGGTGTGTTATCCACTCTTGTCGTATGTCCTCAATCCAATATGGAACATCCAAGGGTAAGGAAAAGAGGGATCCACCCTCCTCATGTTGTATTGACAATGAATCCGCCACTATATTGTCTTTTCCCTTTTTATATATTATTTCATAATCATAACCCAACATTTTGGTCAGCCACTTGTTCTGTTATGGGGACGATAACCACTGCACTAAAAAATACTTCATATTATGGTGATCTCTTTTGATTTGAAAACAATGTAAAATATATGGACGCCATGTGTGCACCGCATGGAGAATGACCATCATTTCTTTTTCATACGTAAATCTACCCAAATTATGACCACTCAATGCCTAGCTAGTACAAGCCATAAGTTGACCATCTTGTGTGAGCACTGCATGGATACTAGTACCTGAAGCATCCAATTCTACCACAAAATTTTTGTTGAAGTCAGAGGATACTAACATTGGAGTAGTGCACATGGCCCACTTTAAATCAGTGAAGGTTTTCTTAGAGGCAGGTGTCCAATAAAATACATTCTTCTTAAGAAGGTTGGTCAAGGGCTTAGCAATTTTTCCATAATGGGGGGAAATTTCTTGTAATATCCCATGAGATCGAGGAAACCCCTTAGGCGCTTTAAGGTCATGGGTTGTAGACAATATTTCATAGATTGTATCTTTTGGGGGTCCACTCTTACCCCTCATTGACCCACAATTGTTATAACCCTAAATTGCACCAGACATGCATACCTGGCATCAGGTCATCTAACTTGCTATCTTTTCCAAGCCATCACTGAACAATCTCTTCAAAAAACCATTTCTTTGAAGGTATATGCACCCTGGACCACTACTGACCACGTACACACGCCTGCTGACCCACTACAGCCCGTGTACACTCACATAATATTGCGAAAAATGGAAAATTGCATATGATATTGGTTTTCTGACCGTTACTTAACCATTTGACTACCTATATCCAGTCACCCCAACCGTTATTATCCATTTTTTCCTATAAAAGAAGGGTTTGGCGTTCCATTGCAAGAGGAAGAATGAGAGAAAACAAACTCTACCCATTTTATCAATCCCCCTTTGCCCCAATTGCAAAACCCTTGTCATTTACCGAAGAGAGAACTGAAGAGGAGAAGAAGATGTGGAAGCAGTTGGTGGATGGTGAAGAGGATCCCAGGACCAAGTTTGAGGAGTAGTCTCGGTCTCATGTTGTAAGTGACTTTTGTGAGATTAATATAAATAAGTACTTTTTCCATCCCATCAAATGACGTCTTTAACTTATATGATTTGTTTAAATTTCTTGTTTATGATGTCTAACTCACTAATCCATATGTAGAATGCATGCTTGTAGTTTCTTGTTTGTGTTTTGATGAATGTAGGTCAACCTTGGGAGGAGATTTCCATTTAGGAAACAACCAAGCGCAAAGGGATCGACACTGGACGTGGAGTTTAATGTAGGAAAACCAGATCCCTCTCTCTTGTATTTTATGTATGATTGTGGGGTAATGTTGGGATAGTGATTAAAAGTAGGAGACTTTAGACGGTTAGCTCTGCCTACACTTTACACCCTTGGTGTAGTTCGTAGAGGGGTTTTCTCACTATAGAAGAATTGGTGACCATACTGGGGAGGCCTCTAGGGTATTTGGGGATATTTCTTTTTGGGTGCTTTGAATCAGTTTATTCACTATTTTCTAAGTTTCTATAACCTTCTGTGTCTTTAAGGGATCTTGGTCTCCCATACCAGTACTCCTTGCCTAAGTTGGACTATTGGTTTTCATTTTTTTGAGGAGTTGCAGAGGTGTACACGGCCTACAGTGGGCCTGCACACGTGCATATGTGCCCTGCCCTTGGACAACCTACGTACATACGTTGGTTGTTGAAGTGTCAGTAGCGTGCCTGTTGAGAATTTTTTTGTAAAAATAAGAGGCAGTCATCCTCTTCCCTATTAGGATTCACACTCCTTAGGGGTTTTCTTGACTTGGTACTGGTCTCTGTTATAGCAGTCTATAGGCTAGGTCTGACTTCAGTTTATCTTTCTTTTTACCAAATATTTCTTGTGTTTTCTTTAAAATATGGTTTTTAGACAAGTCGGTGAGTCTGCTTTGATATTCTTGCTTGGCATTGTCAGTGAATCCTTGTGATCTGTGTTTGGGCTTGAATTCATTTATTGGTCTTGTCTTGTCGTCATTTTTCCCTTTTTCGAAGTATGAAACAATAAAAAAAATATTGCATTTCTTTGTTTGGTAAAGTAGTTTAGTCTAGTTGTTTCATTTACCAAGGAAAAAGAAAGTTTTCTTAAGTTATTTACTTGAATTATTAGGACATTAAGTAGCTCGTAGTCAAGTGAAATATTGTTTTAAATTTTTCCTTTTGAAGAACTGACAAAAGTGGTTATGAAAAGTTTGGTTAAAGAGTTTAAATTGGCAAATCTTTACTTGTGAAGAAAGAAGTACTTTTGTTTCCAGTATCATCTTATGCTCTTCTCTTTCATCTCTTAAAGAACATTAGTGGTTTCACTTTCATTCCTTTTGACTTAAGACAACCACTAAAATTAACGCCTAATTAAAAGTTACTAGACTTTGTGTTTATAGGGTCCATCAATTTAGTCTAGGCTAGACCCTTGATTTAGGATTGGAGAGGAAACTCTTCAAGGCTACAAAAACAAACATAAGAGTCTAAGCTAGGGAGTGCTTGAAAGTCTAGTAACCGTGAAAGTTATCTAGGACCCCCCTCTAACACAGGGGCTAAACATGAGGTCGCGTAAGGAAAGGTAGCGGAGATAACCCCTCCAAGTTTGGACCAAGCGTAGTGGGGAACACATATAGAGGGCTTATCTTAAGACTCCATTGATCAAATTTTCCATGGAGCTTCGTTGGTCTCGAATCCATTTGAGGTCCTTAGTCATTTTTCGGAACACTTTCTTTCAATACCCTTGGTAGGTTTTTGGCTTGATACCCTACTCATTGCGGTCCACTCGACTATTGATTGTACTCACCTGGTGATTGTTCGCACGCTGGCAACCTAGTTGCCTTTATCTTAGTGACTTACACAAGTGAATGCAAGGGTATACCATGGTACCTAGGGAATACATTGGGACACACTTTGCAGAGTATACCCAAAGGGTGCTTCCGTAATCAAGTTTCACTTGCACCGGTAAGTTTCTCTAGTGTTGGTTGGTGTAACTGTTCTTCCAACTAGCTAGTGATCTTCTTGTCTTATCTCATAGGAGATTTTTCTAGTGTGTGTTGGTTTTCAAAATGATTATAGAAATCCCTAGTGTGTCATTGATATTCTCACAAAGTGGAGGATCAGGAGCTCCGTCGGTCATGAAGGCTTTTGGGCCTACCGTCAGTTTATCTCAAGCCACCGCTAAGGAGAAAACTAGACCAGCAAGGGTCGTTTGAGGTGATCGGGTTACAGGAAAATGTGCCTCACTTCCCTCTGAGAGGAGAACATTTTATTCTGGAGGAACCAATCATTTCTTACCTCAGAGTGGAAGCTCTTGGTCTGTAGAACCCTCCAATTACTGAAATATTGGCACCCTTCATCATACAGGTTCAACCTTACATGCATCAGGTAGTGTCACAAGAAGCGATGGAAACAAATGCTTCTACTTCTTCAGGGAATACTCATATTCCCTCTATGGTTGTCACTACAGGGGGTGTTCCACCTCCTAACCAACCGTCGTTGGTCCATACCACTATGGTCTCGACTGCCTCTACCTCATGCAATGGTTTGATTTTGTCTATGGAAAAGATCACTTCTCTGTTCACCCATAGTGTGACAGACCCTTCATTCTCATACGGGATGCCTGGCTTTGGTACGAGCACTATACTTTCCTACTCCACTCTACAGACTTTAGGTCTCGGGGCAGGGAGCCCCAACGCTCCTCTGCAAGGATCCATGGGGGGCACTTCATCTTCCTATAACGCTTTCCCTTATGGAGGGGGTCATATACCTCCTCCATCCCCTTCACTCAGCGGTTCTCATCAACACTCCATCGGGCCGAACATAAACCATACTTTGTTTGGAGCAGGTAGTCAAGGACTTCCTTCTTATAGCATGCCGGTAGGTTCGACACCATTCTCTTTGTTCGGTGCGTTTGGTAACAATGATTTCTCATCAGTTACCGTCTCGGTCGGGGGAAACCCCGGTTATGGACAACAAAATCCTATGCAGGGTACTATTCCTACACAAGTGGCAAACTTAGGAATTCCTTCCTCACAAGGAACTTGGAATCCCTGGTAGGGAGAAGTTCCCTCGTCAGAGATGTTGACTGGGGGCAACCCCTTCCATAGCCAATGGAACCCCAGGAAATGTAAATCCTAACCTTGTAAAATATCTACTGCAAACAAATATTCAGAAAGGAACAGAAAAGATACAATGGAAAATAAAAACATTACATAGAGATTTTTCCCCTAGAAACCCAAACCGGGAAAACCAACATATTCTATATTCATTCATTGTGTTACAATGTTTACAATACAAAATACAAATAGGAGCCAACAACATCCTAAACCCTAACCCAATGACCTGGATTAGTCCAAAACCCTAATTCCTTAACCGGAAATAGAAAACCATCAGCAAAGAAACCATGTGCATAAAAACCACCTAAATATATGACATGTTTCCTGAGGCAGAAAAAAAATATTCGGGGGTACTGCTCCCGAACCCCCGCTTGCGGTCGTAGTGGCATCTCATCCCTTCTATTGGGTTTGCCTACCCTTTGACAGACATCACATTGTTGACAGTACTCTTTCAAGTCTCTATGGATCGTTGGCCACCATAATCCTGTGCGTAATACCTTCTGTGTGGTAGCTTGTCCTGCATAATTCCCTCCTATTATTCCCTCGTGGGCTTCTGCTAAACTTATTGGTCATTCGTGGTCTAGTATGTATCTTTGTAGCATGCAATCTGCGCCCATCTTGTATAGATATCCTATGATCAATTGATAGTCGGATGTGTGGACTACCAGGTTCTTCTTCTACGCAGTGGTATATTCTTGCGGCGCAGTACCTGTGCTCAAGTACTGGATGATCTCATGAAGTAATCGTCAACAATCTGTACTGAGAATAGTTGTGCATCTGGAAAGTTGTATTCTAGATTCGTTGGTTCCTCCCCATTTGTTGCCCTTGATAGGTGGTCAGGTCCTGCATTCAGTTTTCCTGGTTTAATTATTACCTCGAAGTCAAATTCTTGAAATAGCAATAACCATCGACAGATTCTCCCCCCCAACACTGGCTTGTTGACTAGGTATTTCAAGGCTGAGTGATCTGTAAACATATTAAAATGTTTTCCCAATAGGTAATGTCTGTATTTTTGTAGTGCATAAACCATAGCTAGGCCTTATCTTTCTGTCATGTTATAATTTGTTCTGAGTCTGATAATTTTCTACTTGTGAATGCTATCAGGTGATCCAAGTCTCCTACTCCTGGTTGTGCTAAGATAGCTCCAAGTGCTATCGCTGATGCATCTACATGTACATGGAATGTCTTCTCCCAATATGGAAATTCTAATATTGGTGTGGTGACCATCTTTTCCATTAGGGTATCCATACTGTGTTGGCACTAGTCGTTCCATTGATACTTGTATCCTTCCTTAACATTTGTTCCATTGGTGTTGTAATCTGTGCTTAGCCTTTGAAGAATTTCCTATAATATTTCATATGTCCTAGCGCTGCTCTTAGTTGGCAGACTGTTTTTGGTGTTGGTGGGTTAACAATGACTATGATTTTAGCTGGATCCATTAGCAAACCCTGTTTTCATACTATGTGTCCCAATAGTATCCCAACCAGTGTTCCAAATATGCATTTATTTATATTCAGTGATATATGACACTATCTACATCGTTCTAATATCAGTCGTAAAACTTCCACATGGATTTTTAGTAAGCTATATACTGTCCAATCATCTCAGTATACTTCGAGGAATTGATGAATGAATTCCTTAAATGCTGCGATGACCACTCTAGAAAATATCGTAGATGCATTCTTCAGTCCGAATGAAATGACTGTATACTGATAAGATCCCCATTCTTCCATGAACGTAGTCTTTTGTCTATCCTCCTGTGCTATTTTAATATGATGATATCCTGAGAATCCATCGGTGAATGAGTAAGCTTCGTGGACTACTACATTCTCGAGTACTTCATCCATGAATGGTGTGGGGAATGGGTCATGTAGGCATGCATCGTTCAAATTCCTCAAGTTGACGCATATCTTGATCCCCCTTCCCTATTTCTTGTCCTGTAGCACCATCGGTCTTATCCATTCTGATTCTTCAATTGGTTCGATGATGTTGGCCTTAAGCATCCTGTTGATATCGTCTTTAAATTTTTGTTTGTATATGGGGTTCAATCTATATGGTCATTGTTTAATGGGTATCACTTCAGGTCTGATTGGTATCTTCATTTCTCTTAATTCTTTGACTATGCCTTTCATATCTGTAAAGGTTGTGGGAAAAAGGTCAGTGTATTCACGCAACAATTATGTGATGCTTTCTAGTGTCTTTTCGTCCCAGTAATATCCAATGCTGACCATTTTGGGCTGCTTGGTGGTCCCTATGTTAACCTTATTTATCTGACTGGTGCAGAGATAACCTCTGACTCTAAGGGTGGTCCTTCCACATATCTCTCACCTTTGACTTCTTCGATCTGAATATCGCACAGATCATCTTCATCCAGTGCTTCCTCCTGTACATGGTAGCATGAAAGTAGATCCTTGACTGCCTGCTTATTTCACTATTGTACCTCTGTGATAGCTTCCCCTTCTGGTTCTTTACTGACTATGATGTCTCTAATCCGTTTCAGGGCCACATCTATGTTGGGGTTCTCATGCTTGAATGAGAAAGTAACTGTAAAGTTCTGTTGGAGTGTCGTCGATGTCTTGGTTCCTTCACGCATTTCCTGGTCCATATACCAATTCTATGGTATGCCCTCTAAAGTATGAATGAAGTGGTGAGGCCATACCTCCAGTGGCATCATCTTCCACAGAGTTTTACATGCCTCCAAGTTTTCTACTGGTGTTCTTAGTCCATCATATTTTTGTTGTTTGTTACTTGTCTGTTATTCACCGAACCTTATGTGCAGTAATCACTTACATTGGTACCAATCTGTGATAGTCTCTTTATGTGCACCCCACCATCTTGCGAGTGTAGGCTTTAGTGCTAAATCCAATGCTAGCAATCTCTGGATTTTTAATACTTCATCTTCATATTGTGTCAAGAAAGTTTCTAAATCATTTGGCCCATGAAAACTGGGTGGTTCTATGACTTCTGTTCCAATCCACCTTATTGTGCGGTCTATTCTGGCACACCTTCTCGTGGATACTTCATGTAGACTTTGCTGCCAGTTTTCTAACTCGGTGTCTAATTCTGTTGTACATGAAGTAATGCTCTGCCAACTGAGTACCTCATCTGCAGTTGGGTTTATATAGTCTGCATCGCACGTAGCTTTTCTGTACAACTGGCCAATCTCTTCTAAATCTATAAAAGTGGGTTCTACCAACATCACTCTTTCTAATGGGTCGAGTGGGGCTATGAATCTGTAGTCCCCCAACTCAAATGTCATTTTTTTGGTTTTTAAGTTAATTATGGCCTGGTTTTTGAATGCCCAATCCATACCAAGTAGAGTCAGGTAAGGTGTTGTGCCATATACTATTTCAATGACTTCAAAGTCTTCCTTAGTGCACACACCATCCATATCTACCATCACTCCTTTCAGTCTACCTATTGGTAGGAATCTATGTTGATTTTCTAGCTTTAATTGGACAATTGAGTATTCCAGTGTAGGTTCTCCCATGCATTGCCATGTAGCTTTTGGTAGCACATTCACTTCGGATCCTAGATCTAGTATAACATCTCCCATATTGAAATCCTCAATGTTAGAATTTAGTATAAATTCCCTACTTGTTCTTCTTCTTGTATGTAGGTGGTTGATAGTTTTCAATTCTGGCTTCTGGTCTGTCTCGCTGCTACATTTTTCTAGGATGTTTTGCAATATTTTGACAGATGAAGGACCACTTAAAATTTTGATGCATGATTGCAAAAAGTCTTTAATAGTACTTACTTGTTCCTTGGGTTGTATTATGTTGGTATGGTCCAGTGATGGCAGAATTTCATATTCCAGAACTTCCTTTCTCTGATGTACAGTCGACGCAATATTCTCCTTCTGGAATTATTGCCAGGCTTCTGTGAAGATCTCCTTCTCCTTATGCACATCGAACTGCCTCTTGGGGTCAGTGTTTTTCTTTACCCATTGGTTATGCACTGGTTCCTATTGGACTGTGTCATTTCCTGTTTTTTTTACTTCTCGAGTGACGATGTTGATGTTTCGTTCGTCGTCCCTTGTTTCGGCTGAAATCCACTGAACATTCTGGTTATTTTGATTCATTTTTTATTGTATCTTTCCAAGTAATGTCGGACATTCCTCCATATCATGGTCTGATGCACAACAATACATACAAGTCGTTGGTGGAAGTGAGCACTACCATGCATAATGTCCTAGTTGCTGGCAATTGTGAGATGTGACTGGTCCTCTACCACATCCGAAACCTCCTCTGGCTTGTCCTACTCCTCTATATGTTGTGCGATCACCTTGCGATGTGTTATAATGTGGTCCCTAATTATACTACGTGGTATTGTACTGTGGTTATGTCAGGTTATACTATGGTTGCACATTATTGTACAGCTGCGGTGCAGTATTATACTACTGCTGTGATGTCTTGTATGGGGCTGGGGCTTGAGTGAACTATGGTACTTCTTTCCCAGTCATCATTTCTGCCTGTACCATGTATGCATCTGATGTCCTTTACCGCATCAGCTCAATAGTTCTGCAATCTTTGTCGTCATGGCTGACTGACTTGAAAGAGGTGCAATATGAGTTCTTTGGGACTATTTGGTATTTCTACATCATCGTGCAGTGGTAAGGGTCATGACCTAGTGTCTTGCATATTTCGAACCATAATCCTCGTTGTGGTAGTGGGTTTGGCATCCCTATCACTATATATTGTGAGAATGTTGGGAATTCATTCTTATGGTGTCCTTTCATCCTACAGGTAGTGCACCAAATGGCTTCTCGTTTGTCCTTGTTCTTATTCTAGTTCAGCTGAAATGTTAAATTCTTCAGATCCTCCTTGATTTCTTTGATAGCTGGGTCCATCTGCTGGTACTGATTCTCTTCCAATTGCAAGGCTTCCTACAGAGCCTCTACCTGTGTCTGAAAATTCTATTTTCGCAATGGATACTTTAAGTGTGGGAGTAGTGAGTTGACAAACAGGTGTCGATGCTGCATATCGATTATAAGGTATTTTAACTTTCCATTTAGTCGCTTGAATCTTTGATCAATCTCCCATACCGATTCTCCTTATTTCTGTCTTATTTCAATCATATCATTCATGTATTGATCCTTTGAGATCGGATTTTGGAACTCATTTATCAATAGTTTCTTAATTTTGTCCAGTGTCCTTGTCTTTCCGGGAGCATTGTTCATGTCTAGACTCATGTACCAATCTAGTGCTTGGTCTCTTAGCATGATCACTAGCTGTGCGAGTTTGGTGTCTTCATCAGTGATCTACTTTGCTTCCCATATATTTATACAGACGAACATATGCTTCTCAGGGTCTTCTGCTGCTTCTCCTCGAAACTCGGGTAATCTGATAGTAGGATTATGTCTTGACATTCTAAATACTATGCTACTCCCTCCTCTGTGTGGTGTAGGTACTTTACTAACGTTGCCTGAACTGGATCCTCCAATTGTTGTTCCTTGTGTATATGTACTTCCTTCTGTCAGACTTCCTCTGAACTTTAGTTTTCTAAATGGTGGTGTTCTTTTTGCTGTATTGGTCACACATGGGTTTATGGGTTCCACACTGACATTGATATGAAAGGGATGGTTGCCTTCTCCTCCTATTCTTGGGCCTCTTGTTTTCCACTCGTGCATGGTGTGCAAGATTTCCTCAATCTTTTCCACAGCTCGGAGATCCTCTACCTCTTCCTCATCGCTTGCCAAGCCCTCTCTCTTGGCTATGTCTCTCTTCTTGGTATTCACCTTATAATGGTAGGGTGCTCCACTATGTGTCATTCCTGATGACACCAAGATCCACTTAAGCTGGTCATCATCCCTCAAGATTGGGTCCAAGGGTTCCTCCTCCTCCTTCTCTTTATCCTGCCCTCCTTCCATTCCTCCTCTTTCTGTCAGTGCTTCCGCCCTTCCCCCATGTATGCAGGGAAGTCTAGCTATCTGATTCCATTGTCATTACACCTTTGTTATATAGAAATATCTTGATAGAAGTATACAATGATCAGATGTACCTTCCTTTGGGTCCTCATAGGAACTCTTTCTTGGCTACGATGTATGACTTTGCTGTGTCTACCACAAATTCTGTGATAAATCCTGCCACAATACTGTCGAGTCAAAAGTCGACTGCGCGGGTGAATTTATTGTTCACCTGTTGCAGCTGCTGGATCTATACTGGAGTCCAATCTAGCTGTAGAATCTAGTTCGCTGCATGGTTATATTTTAACCTTAAGATCCACTCATGTAGTAGATGCAGAAAATCACAGAAAAAGACTTCGTGTAAATCCGTAAATACATATTTATCCAGGTATTTACGCGGTGTGATCCTGGGGTTTCTATTGTCTTTCTGGGAAAAATCTAGCTCTTTAGTTCTCAACTAGCCCTCGATTTATTCTCTCATGGGGTTCCAAGGTCTCAACATTCCCTTCTAATGGCTTGTTTCTCTTATGTTCCTCTCCTTTGGTTCTTATTCATTCTATCTCATCTACTCAGTCCGCTCTTGTTCCTCTTAACATGGCAACAAAACCATTTTTTGGTTAGCTATTTCCCTTCTCATGTTTTCTGAGTTATTGACCCAGAGTTCATGTCATTCAGTGTTCCAACAAAGCCTCTAAAACTATTGGCCCTCCTGGTAATCCAGAAGGCAACACAACACCCAAAATTTACTGCACAGTCTCACCCGAGATAGCTTTAAATGGGTGGTTGTAAGACTCGGGTGTTTACAGCCTAGGGTAGAGTAGGAGATATGGGTTTCTTGATTAAATCTAGGTACCGTGAGATGTAATATTAACTACTTATCCCTTGAAATGACATACATATATTTCATAGTCTAATTCCAGTAGAATATAAACAAATTCATAACAATATGCTAACTCATTCATCAAGCTTAACTATTAATTGCTGAAATAAAGGAGAGACATGCATACATTCAACACATTACATGAGTATTATCATGGTTTACCCCTCTTGGGCTACGTCCACAAATATTTGGGTGTTTTCTCTTTTATTATGGCAGTTTTGCATTCCTGGTGCCATGCACTTACAATTTTCCACAAAACTGGGTAAGATCTATGTGAGGCGAACTAGATCGCACCAGGCCCTACAACCTGTGGTCTAATCCTCATATCTACCTTCTCTCGTATCCTCTTTTCTCAACAACTTACAATATCGGTTCATATAGATAAAACCATTACATATCGCTCATGCACCTCCATGGTTATAGTCTCCAAAGCTTAACCCAACAACCTAATCTTCGATAACAATGATACTACTAACAACAAAAACCCAACCCTATATGATACTTTCGTATCTATATTTATACATTTCAGGCTCTTTAGCCTTTTTCAGAATATTACCAAAACCCTAACCCTTCTTATGTTAGGTATTTCTCTCGTACGCGTGTTGTTCTTCCTCCAGCTGTCGCTTTCCTTTGTGCACACTTTCTTGCATGCTTGCGTACAGTTCTTTTGCCAGTTGTTACTTCAGTTTTCTGCATGCTTTCTTTCCCACGATCATTATTATTTCCTTTTTGGCCTGGTGCCAACAAAGAATTGACAAGGTTATTAAATGACCCCATCTAGCATGATTCGTGTTGGCCTCCTATGTCAACCAAGTTGCCTTCGGACATTCCAAAGTTCAAGGCTAAGCCTAACGAAGATCCAGGCAATCATATGACTACCTTCCATCTATGGTGCTCGTCTAACTCTTTGAGAGACAATTCTGTCCAGTTGTGATTGTTTTAACACACTCTCAATGAGAGTGCTGCGAAATGGTACATTGAGCTTGACCGCTCAAGATACTCTTCCTTTGGATAATTGTCAATGGATTTATTAAACCATTTCCAATTACCTGTGAGATACGACATCGACACCGAATTGCTGGAAAATTTTGAGCATACAAAAGTGGACCATATCTCAGATTACATCCAAGAATGGAGATGCTAGAAGAGTTTGATAAAAGTGCCAGTCCCACCAGCATTCCTGCTTGAGTGGTTCCTTAAGTATTTGGTACCCCAGTTATCTAAAGATGTCGCAACCTTGGGGGTCTTTTTAGAGGAAGAAGTGATAATGAGAGCCCAACGGCTAGAACTGATTTAATCTCAGTCAGGTTTACTTTACGAAGTTTTACTAGATGCACCACGTTCGATACTTGACAAGACCAAACAAATATCTGGACCACATGCCAATGGTATTGTAGGTTCAGAAAAAATTAAGCCCGCTGATCAGTTGTCAAATCAATTGCAACAATTGTTAATACAACAAACAGCAACCAGCCAGACCATTGGTTTGGCTGATCCCAATACTCAAACGTTGGATTTACATAGTGTGAAATCGACAAACCTGAAGGCCACCCAACATCCTAATGGAAAGAAGAAACAACGAAAGAAGGGTAAGGGGGATAAGAAACCTATCGATAATGCTGGTGAGAGAAACACTGAAAAGAAGAAGTTGAAGTATCCCTGTAATCTTTGCAAGAAAGACCATCCGACTCACCAGTTCCCTCAGCTTGCAGAGGCTCAGAAGTTATTGGCACAACAGCAGCCTGCCGTGTTAACGAATCCATTTCTACATGGGAAAATTTTAGCTCAAGCCTCTTCAAGCGTGGAAGGGGCCGGTCAGGAACCCCCTCCGTCCTCGAGTAATCCTTCATCTGTGAATGTGTACATGATGAAAGGTAGTGTTGACATAATGACTAGGACATGTGACTATGGAATTCCAAGCACCTATAAGAGTAAAGAAGCCGAAAACCCACCTCTTCCTCTCCAGATAGAGAAGACGTTGGGAAAAATAATGACACGCATCCGCAAAGGTGCATTCAATAAATCTTCCCACAACCCAAATGCAAGGGTTGCCCGGAACTACTCTATGGTGGAGGATTTGTGACAAACCCCTTGTGCGATGTCTTCTTTGGAAGTCCTCTAGAGCTGCCCTTCCCAGAGAAAGGTTATGTTAGTTTCCTTAGGATCTGTTGAGACTTGTAATCCAGGAATGATCATGCTTGATACGACCGACTTAAAACCTCAACTTCCTTACCACGTAGCATTTTTGATAGTAGTGTCTTACACCACAAAAACTTTTACTTGGAACATTTTCTACATGGTGGTTGATGAGGGTGCCTCAACATGTGTGATGCCTTTGGTATGTTGGAAGTCCATTGGCCAACCCATTTTTTCTCTGTCACCTATTCTTCTCACCTCTTTCGATAGTTGTTTGTTCTGACCATATGGAATCATCCCATCTTTTCCCGTGCAGTTAGGAGGGAATATCGTGTGCATCGAAGTTGAAGTCGCCGATGCATCTCTTGACTACAATCTCTTGTTAAGAAGGAGTTGGACCTACGCTATGCAAGCAGTGGTTGCGACAATTTTTCGAGTCTTGTTGTTTCCACATGAGGGTCCAATCATGACCATTGATTAGCTATCCTTCTCCTGTCCTAACCCTTCAACGAGGGTATCCACGGTCCTGATGATTGATAACCCTCATCCCAGCGTCATCAATGTAGGGGTTGGTTTGTGCCCACCTTTTATGGGTATCTTCTATTACCTGCCTCCAACCAACAATGTCCATTTCATGTCGGTTGTCCCCAACCAGCCTAGGGCTGAAATCTTTCAAATCTCATTGTTTCACACGAATTACTTTAACGATCTGTGGACTCTTCCTTCCCCATCAACCATGATGGAGGGGATAGGGAACCATGGCATGGCCATGCCTTTGTCTGCAACAGAATTTGCGTAATCTATAGTTTAGAAAGATTCTACCGACCCTGATTCGACTCCCACATAGAAGTTGGATCTGTTTCTTGAGCCTACATGGGCTCAATGTTCCCTCGCCGATACTAATTCTTTATACTTAGTATTGCCCTCAGACGAGGCGATTATTGAGGCAATGACTAGTCTCGACAGACCCTGGGATGATCTTCATCATAGATCTTACTTCCTCCTAGAGTTAAGAAGAATTGAATCAGGTGAATTCACTCTGACTTTGACTGGAGATAAGTCTTGTCCTATCAACCCTTTGGCTACAACCATTGTTTACGCTAAAGGAAATATGGAAACCATTGCTCAAATGATACCTATCAATATCTCCAGAATCCCTAGTTTCATGGAGAATATCTTTGTCGGAGTGGACTGCTCCCTCAAGGAGATTCAAATCTACACAAATTTATTTAAATAATTCTGTGACGTGTTTTCCTGGTCTTACAAGGAAATGCCATGAATAGATCCAAGAATAATCGAACATGAAATCACGACATATCTTGATGCTAAGTCGGTCTGAAAAAATCTTCGTCCAGTCAACCCTAGAAAAGAAAAAACTATTAAGGCTAGAGTAGAAAAACTACTCCAAGTTGTTTTCATCTACCCCTTCCAATTGACTAAATGGGTGTCAAATCCCATTCTAGTCAACAAAAAATAGGGTACGATTCGCGTATGTATGGACTTTTGTGATTTGAACAAGGCCTGTCCAAAGGATAATTTCCCTACACCATTTATTAACCAGATAGTAAATGAATGTGCAGGTTGCGAAGCCTTTTCTTTCATGGATGGTTTTTTGGGATATAATCAGATACAAATCAAGCCCGAAGATCAACAAAAAACTGCTTTCATCTGTTTGTGGGGTACATTCACTTATCGAAGATCCCTTTTGGTCTAAAAAATGTTGGAGCTACGTTTCAACAGGCCATGTATTTTTCTTTCCACGATCTCAAACACATAGTCAAGGCTTATCTCAATTATTTAGCATCACGATATCGCAAGAGAGTTGATCATCTCCCACACCTCTGCCTTATCTTTGAGCGATGTCGCTACTACCAGATCTCCTTGAATCCAAACAAATGCAGTTTTTGCGTCACATTAGGTCGTCTGCTAAGTTTCATAGTTTCAAAAACAGGGATCATGGTCGATCCTCTAAAGGTTGAGGTGATAGTTCAGTTGCCTCCCCCATGCACAGTCCCTCAACTTTAGAGTCTACAGGGAAAGGCAAACTTTTTACGGTGTTTCATCACAAACTATGCCGAGATAAAAAAGGGTATTATGTGTTTACTAAAGAAGGACACTGATTTTGATTGGGACGAAGCCGCTCAACACTCTTTCGAAGCGTTGAAACGCACCCTCACGTCTACCCCTCTACTTCGGCCACCCAATTATAATAAATATTTCTTATTGTACTTGGCTACTGCAAAGTCGACCATTGGTATGGTCTTGGTTCAGGAGGATGATTTGCTCTCAGAATATGTGATTTATTACCTGAGTTGAGGCTTGGTTGGACTGGAACTCAATTATTTCCACATTGAAAAACTTGCACTGGCAGCAGTTCATGTTGTCCAATGGTTCTATCATTACATCTTGTTTCGCAAGACCACCGTCATTGCCATTGTGAATCTGTTTCAATACGTGTTGACATGACGTGTGATCAATAGAAAGATCAGTATATGGATAGTCATCCTCTAGGAATTCAACTTGGATTTTGTTTCGCCGAAGTCCAAGAAGTCGTTGGTCTTTGCGGAACTCATCTCGAAACTTCCAACCGAATCAAAAGATGTTATCCCTAAGGATTCACCTATCAAGGGAGACATGTTTTTGATCCCATATTTGGACCCTTGGTACTGAGATATACTAGTCTATCTCCAGAATTTGAAGTGCCCTACCTCTTCTTCTCATGATGAGTGTCGCCGTATATGCCATCAGGCCAAAAATTATCTCATACTCGAGGACACTCTATATCGTCGAGGTGTATATTGCATCCTTCACCGGTTTCTCACCCATGAAGAAGCGGAAATTCTACTTAATGATTGTCACACTAGAGCATGTGGTGGTCATTTGTCTGGGTTGGAAACAACCCAAAATATTCTACGAGCCGGTTACTTTTGGTCGACATTAATCAAATATTGTGTTGAATCGGTCAAGAACCCATGTCATATCTTCTCTCGGAAGATGAGGGCACAACCCACTCCCATGTTTCTTGTCATCACAGTTGGTCCCTTCACCAAGTGGGGGATTGATTACACTACATGCAACCCTCCTTTCACAAGGGGGCACTGTTATATCATCATAGAAGTAGACTACTTCACTAAGTGGGTCGAAGCTATGCCAACATTTAAATATGATGGCGAGACCACAACTCTCTTTTTGTTTAATCAGATAACAACAAGGTTTGGCTTCCTGAGATAGATTGTCACTGACCATGGCAGTCACTTTTAGAACAAAATGGTGTCCAAGTTAACATCAAAAGTTGGGTTGAGGAAAGAAAATTCATCACCCTACTACCCACAAGTGAATGGTTAGGTGGAACCTATGAATAAATCCCTTAAGACTATCTTACAACAAATGATCGATTCGTCCAGGTCAAATTGGAATTTGATGTTGTATTCGAAATTATGGGCCTACCAAACATCTGTTAAGACTGCAAATAGTTTCTCACCTTTTCAAATCATTTACGGGCTGCAAGAAGCCTTGCCTCTAGAGTGCCAGATCCCCTCTCTAAAGTTGGCAATACAGTTATTGCTAGACACTTCACCGCTTGAAGAGCATTTATTATATCTTGAGCAGCTCGATGGGAAGCATCAGGATGCAGCCTTGGAAAACGAGGCTCACAAACAAAAATTCACGTGTCAGTATGATCGTTCCGTCCGTCCTCAAATTTTCTCTAAAGGCAACCTTGTCCTAGTCTATGACCAAGATAAGGACCCCATGGGGGCAGGCAAGCTCAAACCCATGTGGTTCAGACCTTTCATCATGAAGGAGGTTCTAAAGAAGGGATCTTATCGTCTGGTGGAATTTGAGGGAAATGATTTGGCGAAGCCTAGAAATGGGCTCTACCTTAAGAAGTATTACCCATAGGTGGGTCACCTTGGGTGACTTCTTGTAACATATGTATAGTCCTGTACATTCTCTTTTTAGTTTTTGTCTTTTTGGTTTTATGGACATGTCATTTTTTATGTCATATTTTTCACTATGGCAGATGTCAAGTGAATCAGAGGTGTTTGTTGGGTTTACAGATGGTGCTATCCAGCACACTTGGAGGCTTTCTTCCACAGCTTGGGTGATTTTCACACCTCAAGGCTAGTTGTTATATTCAGGAGATATCTGTTTAGGTGACGCCACAAAAATGTCACCGAATATAGCACAGTCTTAGAGTTTCTTAGTGATGCTTTGTCGCATGGTATCTCTCACCTCTAGGTCTACCTAGACGCTCAACCAATTGTGTCTCAGTTAAATGGGGTTTACCACATTTGTGATCCTACTCTACACCGAAGGTTCCTTAGGGTACGTCTCTTAGAACGAAGCTTTGATTACATTATGTATATCCATGTTCCTAGGAGATTGAATCAAATCATAGATACTCTAGCTAATCATGTATTAGATTGGCATATTGCACACATGTAAAGAAAAGAACACACACGCACATGTAAATACATTTGTAAAATAGATGTAATCCATAAGACATGAAAAGATAAAAAATATCCATATATATATCAAAAAATATAAGAGTACATGGGTGGGTGCAAGCGCCTCCAAAATATGTACAGTCAGAGTCATCAGGCTTATTCCCTCAAAAATATACAAAACGTGCTCTCGTCACACAAGTAGTATAGCCTGGCTAAGGGCATGGCCTGTTGGCCCTGCCATAGTGAACAACAACATTTTCCAAACACCGGAAGAGCTGCACCTAGGTCTGTGGCACCCCAACTACATGAGGTTGCATCGATGGTGGGAGATCCTCGATCTCTGCTATAGGGACTGTACAAGTGAGTGCGGTAAGGTTCCACTCTACCCATCTCAATACTCTCTGAGCCTCTCCAGCTAGAGGCCCCCCTGTTGTTGTTTGTCCGGTGGCTCTAGCTAGTCCTGCCTCTGGTCAAGGACGACACCTATTCCTTGAGAAGTTTGTTGGATGCATTGGTCCCACATCTGTACATAAAAAATACATAAGTGTCAAATACTCTGGTATAAAAAAAATGATATATATAAAAAAGACATAAAAATTAAATAACTTTGAAAAGAAAACTTACCCATATCTCCTCGCTCAGCTCCAGGAGGTAAAGGCATGTCAAGATCCCTATAAAAATTGATCCCGACATAAGGGTAGTCCTCTATTGCCGGAATTTGTCGTGCCCACCAGTCAAAAAACTTGTCATCAAAATCCTCGATGGTCCTCCCTCCCCCCTATCGCGGCAACAACATCACCCATCTGCATAGTGCTGGGAGAGAGGTCTCGTGCCCTCATACAGTCTCTGGAGGACTAAGACTGGGTACCCTCTCGAAGAAAAAGGAGCATAAAATGGTCCCAAAACCGAAGTTATGGTGCTCCCGTATCCGAGACTCTGTTAGCTATCTCTTCATGCAATCCAGCATGGTGGTACTCTAGTCAAAAATCCACGCGTTTAAGCATTGTACCATACAATACATGTGCACCCGATAATCCTGATGTAAAATTGTGGATCCAGTGATCCGCCCAATAAGTAGAACTATAACTTTGAGTGATAGGTTTATGATCTTATGTATAGGAACCTGAGAACCTACTTTCTTAGTACCATCATCGCAATGGATTCCAATCAATTCCTCGATGTTGTGTGTCCCGGGGGGAAAAGTGCGCAAGTTAACTAGATCCCCTCTCCTCGAGAGAGCAGTAAGGAAGTAAATTTCCTTAGTTGTTGGAGTCAACGACTACCCCTCGAGCATGAACTCCTCTGCCTCAGGATGCCAGTAATCTATCAATTCATTTAGCAACCTGGGTTGTTCCCTCATGAACGAACACTGGAAGAACTTTAGAAACTCGCATTGTGACAAAAAAATGACAGTAGCAGGGTCCTCAGAGACTAAAAAATCAATTTCCTCATGCTCCCTCTCTCTCCAATGCACATACATCCTACAAAAAGACAACTGGATGGAGAGTTAACTCTTGTTTTTTCTATTTTTTCACTTGTTTGAGGGTGTACGTGGGCTGTCTTGAGGAAAGTCGTGTGTGCACGCGGGAAAATTATCTTATGCATGGCTGTACACGCGGGCTGTTCTTGGATAGCCCGTGTACACGCAGGGTCGACCTCCTAAAAAAGTCAGCGTGCCCCCAAAAAACAAAAACATATGAAAAATTGAAAAATGGGAATGAAAGAGAGGTTAGTATGTACTTACTTGGTCCAAACGGAAGTTTGTTTCGTCCACTGAAGCTCCCAGAATCAACTATTTCGGTAAAGGGGTGTTTTTTGAATTTTGGTCAATTCTCAAATTACAAGGGTGATAATGAGCTGCCAACACTCTATTTATAGACTTTTTGGCCCCTTTTTGTCATTTTTTGGACCCTTTTGTCATTTTTTCTACCTCAAAAATTGTTTACTATGATTATTGAGTTTCTCGAGGGATGTTATGATAAGTGTTACTTTGGGTATTTGGGATTTTTTTTTTTTTTTGAGAGATGGGTTAGTTTTGAAGGTCTTTTGGTAAAAAGTAATTTTTCCAACTTTGTGCATGTAAGATAGGATTCCACCTCCACTTGTTGCACCTCGTTGTCTTTTTCGCTTTTCCATAAGATCGATCCCTCCGAATTGCGACATGGAACCTTCACTCTTTCTCTAAAAGTGTCGTGATTTAGTGGTAGAGCCTGCCTTCACATGGATTCCCTAGGTAGATCCTGGTTGCATTTTGGTGTCCATGTCGTCACTAATGACTATAGGCTCTGGAGTCCTTAGTAGTTTTTCCTAATTACGAGTTTGAGCCTCATTTGAATGGTTTATTATCACTCTTGACCTCACCCTCGGGACTCCCAAAACACAACGGGTCTCCTTTTAAGCCCTTTTCCAACCCTCTAAACATGAAAAGATTGTCGAGCGATCTTGTTTCCCTTCACACTCGCTAAACTGAAATTTGAAGGCACGTATGTCCAACGGTAGTTTACCCCTTTTTCAGTTCGGATGGTCAAAAGTACGAACAAAGGTATACTCTAGGAGCCTCAGTTCTCTAGAAGATTATTCTCAAGTATAGATTTAACCCTTTTTTGGGCCCGAGGTACTAAACTTATGAAAAAGAAACCCCCCATGGAGTCCATAGTTAAGCTCTTTTCAGACTCCCTAAAATTGAAATGATAGTCGAGTGACCTTGTTTCTTCACACTTGTTAAATTGGTCCAGAAGAACATCCCTTACAGAGTCCATAGTTAAGATCTTTTCAAACTCCTTAAATATGAAAAGTTCACTGAGTGATCTTGTCTTTGTCACACTCATTAAAATGGTTTTGAATAGAAATTTTTCGGTGCTAGTTTACCCCTTTTGCGAGCCGACTAGACTACCTTCGAAAAAGGCACCCTAGTGGAATCTCCTTTTACGCTTGTTCAGACTCTCTAAAAATGACAAACCATCAAGTTTACCTTCTATGGGCTAGTGACAATTACATCAAAGGATGTTATCATTGTGTCTTATTAATCGCATTTGCATTCCTGCGTCTTTGGCCTAATGTCGGCTCCATGTTGCTCTCAACTGAACCATATAAAGCATGCCTCATATGCAAGCCTTGTAGCACTTTGTCTCTACATCTTGACACCTTGAACCAGGGAGGATTTTTCCCGAGTGCCCTTTTCTTGCATATGTCCCCTTACTCTGAGCATCAATGTGTTCCTTGTGCTTGGAACTAGTATGTCTGTGACATTGGATCCTCCTTTGTAACGTACCATTCTTTATTCTTTTTCAAAATTTTCCACAATTATTGAAAAAGAAAAAAAAAATCAAATATACCTCAAAAAGAGGAAGGGAAAAGTATTTTATTTTTGTTGACACACAATGAGTCACCCTTGGACAAAGCACATCCTTCCGTTTATTTGTCAATCTCTAGGATTCAATATTACCTTAGGAAGTTGTTCTCGCTACATAGAGTTGTGGCCTCCTCCATTTGGTTACCCTTCTAAACATTTGGAGAGTTCGCGTTGCCTCCTGCATCATGAACTTATGTCAATACCATGCTCCTTGAGTCTCATCTTTTGTCGTGATTTTGTCCAAGGAAAGTATTACTAAACTTGAGTCATCCCTTCTACAGTTTGTCTCTTGTCCTCATGCCTGACCACCCTGAAAGACCAATCAAGTCCTTGCTCAAAATCAATGAAGTTATATGCCTGATCATCAAGATCCTCTTGTTTGTTCGTGATGAGCCATCGAAGACCTCTGGGTAGTGAATTCATACACTCATATTACACTCCTACCTGAGTTTTGAAGATTTTGAAGTTCTTTCTCGAGCTCCAAAGACCTCATCTCCAGCCATCAGACATCATTAGATTCTTGAATATGGATACTATACATGTATATATTTTGAATTTTGAGATGTAGATCTGTTATGTATTGCTCATGGCTACACTTTATATAGTTATATGACATGGATCTGCAGTGTATTTGATTGGAAACCATGATTTTATTTCATGCCGAGCATGGGTATGCCTGCCCCGGTGAGACAACTTGTTATTTTGCAGATGACACCTCCTGAACTCTATTCCCTGGGCTCACTCGCATCATACAGTGGTGAATATTTGTAATGTATTTTGCCATCAAATGCTCTTCTTACCTCACACATTAAGGAAAATCTGTTATAACCCTAAATTTCACCAGACATGCATACCTAGTATCAAGCCATCTAACTTACTATCTCTTCCAAGACATCACTGAACAATCTCTTCAAAAAACCATTTCTTTGAAGGTATATGTGCCCTACACCACTACTGACTGCGTACACACTCTTGTTGACCCACTACAGCTCGCGTACACTCACAGAATATTGCGAAAAATAGAAAATTGTGTCGGATACTGGTTTCTAGTTCGTTACTTAACCATTTGACTACCTACCAATCACCCCAACCATTACTATCCCTTTTGTCCTATAAAAGAAGGGTTTGGGGTTCCATTGCAAGAGAAAGCACGAGAGAAAAGAAAATCTGCCCATTTTATCAATACCCTTTTGCCCCAATTTCAAATCCCTTGCCATTTCCCTAAGAGAGAACTAAAGAGGAGAACAAGATGTGGAAGCCATTGGTGCATGGTGAAGAGGAGCCCAGGACCAAGTTCGAGGAGCAGTGTCAGTCTCATGTTGTAAGTGACTTTTGTGAGATTAATATAAAGAAGTACTTTTTATGTCTTGCCAAATGATGTCTTTAACTTATATGATTTGTTACATTTCTTGTTTATGATGTCTAACTCACTAATCCATATGTAGAATGCATGCTTGTAGTTTCTTTTTTTTATTTTGATGAATGCAGGTCAGCCTTGGGAGGAGATTTGCATTCAGGAAACAACCAAGTGCAAAGGGATTGACACCGAACATGGATTTTAAGGTAGGCCTACCAGATCCCTCTCTCTTGTCTTTTATGTATGATTGTGGGGTAATGTTGGGATAGTGATTAAAAGTAGGATACTTTAGACGGTTATCTTTGCCTACACTTTAGACCCTTGGTGTAGTCCATAGAGGGGTTTTCCTACTATAGCAACAATGTGTCCCAAGTATTCGACTTCGCTGGCCCCAAAGGAAAATTTGGTATTTTGACAAAAAATTGGTTGTCTTGTAGAAAATGAAGGCCTTTGTCGACATGGAGAAGGCGGGCATCTCAAGTGCAACTGTAAATGAGGATGTCATCAAAGAAAACTAGGACAGACTTCTGAAGTTAAGGTTTCAAAATTTTATTCATGAGACTTTGGAAGGTGGATGGGGCATTGCAAAGGCCTAAAGGCATGACCAAGAATTCATAATAACCTTCATCAGTTTTGAAGGATGTCTTCAAAATATATTCCTCCTTCATCTGGATCTAGTGATAGCCTGAGTGAAGGTCTAATTTTGTGAAGAAACATGCACCCTAGATTTCATCCAACAAATCATCAATGACAGGAATGGGAAAATTATCCTTGATGGTCAGTTTATTCAGGGCATGAAAATATGGACACATTCACCAAGAACCTTCTTTATTTAAGACCATCACTACCAAGGAAGAATATGGGCTGGTATTGGAATGAATTACCCCCACCTCCAGTAATTCTTGTACTATCTTTTCTATTCCATTTTTTTGAGCAAATGGATACTTGTAGGGACACACATTGGGGGGTTGAATACCCAAAAGGTGAGGGATGGTATGATCATGCTCACCCCTGGAGGGAGGTAAGTATGTGGGAACCTCAAATACCCTAGGGTACTTGTTTAATATTAGTTGCATGCTAGGAGGAACTTCATGAGAGGTCTGATCGGTGACCTTAATGGCATGAAATTGACAAATCACACCATGGTGGCCTTTCTTCAATAATTTGTCCACCCTGTGAGAGCTAATTATTTTAGGGTAGCCAACTTGGAGGCCTCAGAGAGTATAGGTGTGAGCCTCTTGGGTGAATCTCATATATGAATCTTGATAATCCATTGTAATTGTTCCCAAGCTACGAAGCCATTCCACACCCAATACAATATCAAAAACACCCATGGAAATAGAGAACATGTGGGTTTTCAGATGATAATCAACCATTTGGAGTTTGACATTCTCACAGTGGCCCCCACACTTCATTGTACAACCATTTATGATGAGGATTTTAAAATAAGAAACTGGGCAAACAAAGCCATGGAAATCCTCAAAAGGCATGCAGTGAATACAATTATGGGTCCTACCACTATCAATGAACACCAAGACCAACCTATGTTTGATTTAGCCCTTGATCTTCAATTTCTGCGGGGCCGAAATAGCCCAGAGGGCATGAAGAGATATGACGGGTTCCTCTGGTTCCATAGGGGTTGCAACTAAATTTTCGGGGTGGAAACTAAGTTGTGCTTCCTCTTTGTTAGGAGCCTCATTTGATGGTGTTTCTTTATGGGAAGTGGAAGCTAAGGCATCAATCTAGAATAAATTGTTTTCCCGACATTTATGTCCCGTTGAATACTTTTCATCACAGTAATAGCAAAGTCCTTGCTTGGGATGTTCCACCATTTCTATTGGAGATACCTTTTGGACCTTCAAGTTTTGTGTCAGAGCTGAGTTAGCCCCTCAGAGAGGAAATTTGGTGAATGCATCCCTCATGGGTTGGGCCTGAAGAATGTTCTTTGCTTCCAGTGCTTGTTGGCATGCCTGCAACTAGGTAGTAGGATGATGCATGCTCACATGAACCCTGATGGAATCCTTTAAGCCACTAAAAAATAAATCAAGAGAAAATTCATCATATAATCCTTCAGTTCAAATATCCAACTATTCGAATGTTATGATGAAGTATGATACTAGGCCAGTTTGTTGCAACTTAGTGATCCTTCCCAAAAAATGAGATTCTCGATCAAAATTGGCACAAACTGCTTTGCTGAACATGTTCCAAGTGGGTAGTCCTGGAAAACATTTCTTATGCCACTTCCACCACTGCCAACATTCTTGATCCAAGTACATAACCCCTACATGGATTTTGGTCACATCATTCCGAATATCATGGAGGGATAAGTATCGTTCCATTTGAGAAACCCACCCTGCTCGGTTGGATCCATCGAATTTATGCATGTCAACTTTGGGAACCTTAGTCCAAGAATGGGGAGAACTCTAAGGAGAGAGGAAAGAATAAGTATGTTCATAAAGGGAAGACTGAGGGTCCTTTGGAGTGGGCTCAACATTCTTACTCTTGAGGAGTTTTTCCATCTCCTTGATTTTTTCGAGGGCGTCTTGGACATATGTGTGGAGGGAGGCAAGTTTTTGTTCTAGGTTGGACACCTTAGTCTCCAAGTCTTCTTGGTTCTTAGAGAAGGTAGTAGGCATGGTGGAATCTTAATGAGAATAAGAGGTGTCGGGATGGAGAGATGGGACACAAAAAATGATAGGTACTAGGTTAATCAGGAAAAAGAGAGGAATCCAATGGGATAGGTTTCAAATAAGGGTGTCCTAGAAAGGGTTGGGTCCGCAAAAAAAAAGGATTAAAAATAAAGGCTACCACTACTAGATCTTGTCTGCTATGTTTTGGTTTCCATCACAAGGGTTAGGTTATTGATGGCTTCTATAAACAAGGGTTTTCCTTATGCTCTAGCTCTTTGATATACGTGTGGGGTCCAACCATAGTACTCAGCCCAATATCTTATGGCACTAACTAAGGAGGCTTGACCATGACCTTGGTCGTACTACCCAACTATTCAGGTATTATAGTGTATCTTCCTGAGTGTTGTTCTCAGTGACACTATAGAAGTTAAGTGGTCGATTGGTTTATCGATGAAGGGCTTCACGATATCCGATCCATATACATGTGCTATATGTTGTGCTACCACTTGAAGGGGTACCAACAAGGATTACAAGGGTGGCCAACAATGTTGCTTAAGTACCACTTGTAGTTCCTGTGTGTATGCTTCCCCGGCCGCGGATTTAAAGATTGAACGATATATTTTGTATCTTTAAGATGTCGAAATACTTCTCTACCATGAAAACAATATCCCAAAATATTCTTCCAAGGAAAGTGCTTTGATATCACTTGTAAGGTACCAGATCTATTATAATAGATGAAAGTAGAAATATTGCATAGAATAACAACGGAACAACACAATAGATGAAACCACAAAACCAAAATAATCCCTTTATTGATAGGAAACAATTTTCACTTTCCTCTTCGAGGGGGAAATCTCTAGTAGAGAAACACTTTATTACAATAATACTTAAGACAAACTATCCAATGCTTCCTACTCTTATTTATACTAATTCTATCTTCTAAGGAAGCTTCTTTAGGAAGATCTTTCTAGAAGCGTAAGATTCTATTAGGTATTCTTGCATTGACTTATTATCCTTTATTTAATAAGCTTTATTAACTAATGTCAACCTTTATTACATAGAAAAAATATCATACTAACTAATGACCCATGAAGAGGGGTTAGGATCAAATCTTAACAGTGCACAACAAACACATGCTAATTATATATAACATAAATTAATAGTTAAATAATGCCACAAGGAATTTTCTATTATAGGAAAATAAAAATGACAATAAAACTAATAGACAAGAACATCAATGTATTTATTAATTAGAAGATACAAATTTTTATAGACTTATTACATCTTAGAAAAATATGGGATGATTATCCCCTCTGTTTCTGACTTCCTTTGATGTCTTTTCTAGTTCCCATTTCTTCTTGTGCATAAATGAAATCAATCTTGCTGAAAAACTCATTTTTTTTATGCTGAACCGAGTTGAACCCTTTTGAACTCTTTTCTTTTCTCCTTTATCTGTTCATTTCTTGGCATCCGAAACTCTCACATCCTTCAACTTTCCCAATTGTTTCTTTCTTTTTGTTCTTGGGTAGTTACACGACCTATTTTTTTAAAAACCATTTTCAAAATATTAGTTTATGAGATTTAACGATTGTTGTGACTTAAATAATTTGTTTTCCCCTACTAAATCATCCTTCCACTTGTCATGGTCCCTTTACCATGCACGTGGAGCTAAAAATTTAAAATCCATAATTAAAATGTGCCCCACGCGTGTTGCAACAATGTTACAGCATGTGTTGCAACAACTGTTCCAGCACTATGTTGCATCAATTGTTCCAGTACAATGTTGTAGCAACTATTCCAACAGTGTTGCAATGAATATTCCAGCAGCAACAAAATGTATTACAACAATAGGAAATTGACACTTATTCCTTCCTAGAATTTATTAACTTAAAATTGAAATTTTTTTTTGGTTGATGCAGATTGCTCGAGGCCAAATATGTTTATGCATCAATAACTAATAGTTGTCATATATTTAATCCAAAGTTTGGAGGTCTTCAAACAAAGGGTAAATTTGCATGTCCCATTTGTGTTCCTAGGATAAAATATCATCGTTCAAGAAGTTTAGGAAAGGAGGTGTTTGATGAGTATATTCACTTCCTCCCTAGGAACCATAGGTATCAAACTACCAAAAAACATATTTTCAATGGGAAAGAAGAGACTACAATAAAACCACGAAGAATGACACCTCACCTATGGAAGTTGGAATATAAAAAAAATCATCAAGATAAGAAATTAAACAATGTATCACACAAAATATTTTACAATTTTTATTTGTATTGAATTCTATTTACCGTATCGAACAATTACTATTGTTATGTTTCATAAAGATCATCAAGGCCACATTGATGGGCTTCCATGAGGAATGAAAAATTACCCCATACAATTCAGTAGGTTTCCCTACTATGAGCACCTACAAATTGTTCATTTGTTTGATACAATGCATATCGGGAAGAATGTAATTGAAACATTGTTGAGAATCTTAGATGGAAGGAATTACAAAGAAATAGTTGTCAAAATTTGTAGTGACATTCAGGAGGCCAATCATGCAATGAAATTTTTTATTGATTCAAATAGCAATTTTGGAACCGAAATAGTAGTCTTCCATGGTTATTTACAGAGAAGGAAAGTGATGTTGTAAAATAGGTGATTTGAAAATTTTAATTTCCCATGGGATTTTCTTCAAACATAAAGAATATCTTAATGAAGAAAGGTGTATTTGGTGGGGTGAAAACTCATGACTAACATACCTTCATTAAAGTAATTATTTTGGTACATTTCTATATTGGTATAAATACTTCTTTTTAGTATTTTAATTTTGTTTTCTTTTCAAAAAAACAATGATTCCTTTTTTGTAATTACAATATGTTCTACCTCTATCTCTCCCTGACAGCTTTGAAAACAATGTAAAACAAGTTATATATGATCTTGGAAAATACATGATGTAAGAAAAATGTTTGTTGCAAAACTTGTTGTCATGTGTTTTACTTGAAAAGTATATACTTTGTTGTTGAAACCTATGATTTTCTTGTATAATCATGTGTATGTGGTTGTCATATAAATAAATCCATAAAAAAGATATAAAATATCGGAGGAGAGAAATTCCTCAGCTAATGTGTGAAATGCAGAAGTATCTACCTCCAATATTTTTCGATGCTCAAGAAAACTACCTCATACACCAATTTGAGGAGATTGAAATGTGTGGACCTATACACACAAGGTCAATGTGGATGGTGGAGAGGCACTTGAAGTCATTGAAGGATTTTGTTAGACAAAGAGAACCTCCTGAGCTTTTTTTGGTGGAGGGATATATGGTATATCAATCCTTGGTGTATATTAGTTAGTATCTTCCTAAATTAGCAGCATGAATGATGGTGCCTCGCATTTGGGATGTCAACTCCATCAAAATATTTGAAGGGGAGGTCTTGGTCGGGAAAGGTAGAATGAGGAAAGTGAAAGGTAATTAGATGGTAGCTAAGATTTATAATACTTTGCATTATTAATTTTTATCTATATTGTACTTATTTAAATTTTATTCTTACATCAATTATTAATCTTTAGTATTGTTAGTAATTTATTTTTTTTCAAACAGTTGGTCGAGAGTGGGATGCACTACATTTATTCATCGCAAACAATCTTGCTTTGATGAAGTTATGGATAGATTGATGCAATATACACTGTAATGGTAGGTTATCATGAGAAGGGGTGGCTACATTGCTTAAATAATCTCATCATAATGAAGATACCAATGTTACTCAGAGGGAAATTTGTTTAGCATATGGTTTAAAAGATAAACATGAAAGAATATATATAATTCACCCACATCATGTTGAATTATTTTCCATTATATTAATTTAGGTCATGGTGTATTTTTTTTATATAAATTTTTACTAAGTCTAACTATGTGTATTCATTGACAATGCATTTTTTACGTGTCAGGCATGTTGCAGTCGAAACACCACAAGGCTATGTCATCCAATGACCATAAATTTTGCATCAAAAAGTTGGATGACAAGAAGAAAACCTTTGATAGTGGGATAATTGTAGTCTTTTAGGTCACTAATGTTTTCTCTAAAAGTGATAGGAATCCAACAACATCCAAAAATAGATACTATGGGTATTTGAATGATATAATTGAGTGTGACTTTAATTCCTTCAAGTTAGTTTTGTTCGATGTCAAATGGTACAGGTTATAGATGAATGAACGTGATATCGAAAGAACTGTTACTGAGCATGCCAATGGATTTACCATGTTTAATACATGGACATTTGAGCATGGTACAAAAAATTATGTTCTTCCAAGAAAATGCGAGCAGGTCTTTTATTCAGAGGTTCCAGGTAAAGCAAGTTGGTCGTACATTGCTAGATATTATCCAAGAGGAAGGCCTACAAATTATAATGTACCGGAAGAAGATGATATTGAAGAAGAAGAAGATGTAGAAGACAACAAGGTAGATGTAAAATCAGAAGAAGAAGTCGAAGAAGTTCATCCATATGTACATGACAATTATGTTCTCGATGATAATATTTATGATGATATTATGATAAAAAATGACATTGATGACGATGTTGATATGGCCAATCCTTTCAACATTGATTCTAAATGACCAGATGATACAAATGTAGAGTGGGATCAAGAAGAATATCAATGATAATCATTATTGTCTTCATCATTGTCATCATTTTCATCATCATCTTCATCATTATCATCATTTTCAACGTTGTCGTCATTGTCATCACCATAATCAACATTATCAGCAAATTCTAAATCACTCAAAAATAATGAAAACATGAATTGACTATATAGAGTAGCTGAATGGAAGTGATCTACTATGACCCCGGTCTAGGTGTAATTAAAAGGTAAGACAAACTAATTATTATAGTGTAGTCGGATGGAAGCAATCTACTATGACCCCAATCTGGGCGTAATGAAAAGGAAAATTAAACTGTTGCAGAAAGGAAACACACATTGGCCAATATCTAATCCTGATGGTGACTATGTTGAATTTAGCTCACACCCTTTTGTTTTTTGATACCATTAATAAAGGAACTCTGCATATAGCTAACCAATTCAAACACTTATGTGATCACACATAAGAACTGAAAAAAACAAAATTGAACACTATCAAAACAAGAAAAACAAGTGTTACAACATAAGATAATTCACCGGATATGAATGAGTGATTAAATGAACCTTGTAGACAGAATAATTAATTCATAGAATGGAATTTTGCTACAATATAGATACATTATTGAGCTCAAATGCACATCACACCAAAATTTGGACTAGAAGCTCCAACAATATATTTCTCATTAAACTTCAAATATAGTTCGCAATTACAATCCCCCTTGACTTTCATTGAGTAAAGCCTTTATACAATTTCATTACATTATTTCTTGAGAAAGGAAATATTGAGGACAACCATGAGGATCTAAAAATCTTGGGATATTCTTTATTTCATATAACAAAATACCTTTTATGCCTTGTCCTTTTATCACGGGGTGCTACAATTGTGGTGGTTTCCTTGCCATCATTACCCTAGCTAACAGCTTGAGATCCAATTGGAACTTTGTTATGTGGATGTTGTAGCGTGTTGTAGACACAAAGAAGGTGAAATTGCTTGTTATGAGTTGCAACAACTAGGATATCGTGTTGCAGCATCATAACAAGGTGTTCCAACAATGGATTGAGAGATGGACTGATACGGGGGGGATGGTGTCGAACCCTAGCTGAACCCTAGTCTCTTTGCAAGCGAACTGACGGCCACCGTGCTCAGGCCTCCCTCGCGACAACAACCAGAGCCGCAATCGACCAACAAGCCTCCACTGCCACACAGGTATGGGCGCAGAGGGGGGGG
>JZKD02S2058304.1:280931-328007 GCA_000966675.3 Picea glauca
CAAACGGATATGGCGAGAATGTGACTCTATAACCACAGATTCCATAGGGGCTTCAGGAGGTCTCGCTATCATATGGAATCCGCTCAATGTGACTATCAGTAATTCCTTCACAACAGCTGGCACAATCACCGCTCACTTTGAAGTCACGGGTACAAACCAGGAAGGGGCCATCACCAACGCCTACGGGCCACATAGCAATCAGGACAAGATCAAATTTATGCAGAGCCTGGAGCTGATCAAGACCTTGACGGCAACACCGAACTGGATATTAGGAGGCGACTTCAACATGATTTTGACACTAGAAGAAAAAGAGGGAGGCATTAAGTGTCTCGAGCAAGACAGCGGTAAGTTTAAATCCCTCATTGACCAGTTAAAACTAGTTGATATTGAAAATAACAATGGCATCTTCACCTGGTCTAACCGAAGAACAGGCAATCAACACATTGCCTGTTGACTAGACCGTTTCCTCGTAACAGAGGAAATCATGGATTCAGGCTCTCATTTGGAAAGCCTCATCTTACCAAGAGCGGGCTCGAATCACTGGCCCTTGGCTCTGCAAGTGGACTTAGAAGAACCCCCCAAATACAAGCCTTTCCGCTTCGAGAAATTCTGGCTCACGCACCCAGATTTCAAACGTCTAGCCAAATCCTGGTGGACAGAAGTGAAAATAGACCATGGCTCTTGCATGTACAGGTTCCAGCAGCGGCTAAAAAACTTCAAACAGCGGCTAAAAAAATGGAACAAAAACAGCTTTGGCAATATACTACAAAGCATAACGACCATCGAAGGCAGACTGGGGGAGATTCAACAAATCTTCATCTCCGGAACAAGAACCGATGAATTGATGGAGGAAGAAGAGAAGCTCTAGACAAAATTGGAAGAACGAAGAAAGCAGGAGGAAATCCTCTGGAGGCAGAAATCCAGAGTGCAATGGCTCAAGGAAGGAGAGAAGAACACCAAATTCTTCCACAGAGCCATGATGCATAGAAGGCACATCAATAGAATCACTCACCTGGAGGATGGCCAAGGCAACCTAATCAGAGAACACTCCAAAATAGAGGAGGAGCTGCTCCAGTACTACCAGGACCTCCTCACGGAACCACTGCAGGACAGAACGGAAGCCATCAGGAAGGTCACTAGACACATACCAGCACTTATCACTCCATAACAGAATGCCGCTCTAACTCGACCCATCACTCAAGAAGAGGTCGATCAGGAAGTTAAAGATATGCAAGCAGGAAAAGCCCCGGGTCCGGATGGGTTTACCGTAGACTTTTTTCACCATTGCTGGGATCTGGTTAGATCGGATGTGTGGGAGGTGGTTGAAGAATCACGAGCTTCAGGCGTGGTCTTACCAGCCCTCAACGCCACTTTTCTTACTCTCATTCTGAAAGAAGATCGAGTCACCAATCCCAAACATTTCAGACCTATCGCCCTCTGCAACGTCATCTACAAAGTCATAACGAAGGTCATCGCAACCAGGCTCAAGCCCATCCTGCCTTACCTTATATCTAACGAGCAGTCAGGGTACGTAGAAGGAAGACAAATCATGGATAGTGTCATTCTAGCACATGAGGTCATCCACTCCCTCAAAACTTCAAGAACTCCAGGTATGCTTGTCAAACTTGACCTCTCCAAAGCCTTCGATCGAGCTAGTTGGAAGTATATTAGAGCAGTCCTAGACTCCTTTGGTTTTTCTCAGGACTGGATAAACTGGATCATGAACCTCACTTCCTCCGCTTTCTTTTCCATCCTGGTGAACGGTGTTCCCTCAAAACCTTTCTCGCCTTCCAGAGGAATCCGTCAAGGAGATCCCCTCTCTCCTTTTCTGTTCATACTCCTAGCAGAAGGTCTAGGGCGCTACATCAAAGCTTCAGTAATAGAGGGCTCCCTCAAGGGCCTACCCTTGAATAATATACAGCCTGCCCCTTCCCACAGTCAATTTGTAGATGATACCCTCCTCATGAACTCCCCTACGGCCTAGGAAGCTCAGAAGCTCAACTCCATTCTCACAGACTTCACAGAAGCCTCAGGCATGTCACTCAACCTGGACAAGTCCAAACTGTACTTCTTCAACACTCCGCCCTCTGTCCAACGCTATATCTCTAGACTGCTGGGGATCCCCAGGAGCTCCCTTCCATCCAACTACCTCGGTATACCTCTTTCTGGAGCGGCGGCTTCCAACATCTCCTGGGACAGCCTTCTCCTTTCCATCTCTAAGCGGCTCAACAATTGGACTTTTCGTCCTCTCAATATCGCCTCCCGGCTGGTCCTCCTTAAATCAGTCTTGCAGGCTTTTCCCACTTATCCCTTCACTGCCCTGGCGGCCCCCAAAAAACTCATAAAAGCTACCAGACCCCTGCAACGGAATTTCCTCTGGAGTGGCCACCAACCTAACAAAAAATGGGCGCTTGTCAACTGGGACAAGCTTTGCTGGCCAAAAAGTCAAGGAGGATTGGGACTTAGAGACCCGGGGAAACTGAACCAGGTAATGGGGGCCAAAATTTGGTGGAGATGGCTAAAAAACCCTGCAGCATCCTGGGCGCAACTATGGAGACAAAAGTATGCCCCTCATACCCCGGAAGACCAGATAATCCGGCTTAACAACCACATGCAGGGATCTAATATTTGGAACACAGCCTGGCAAAATCGCACCTTAGTTCAACACCATGCCTTCTGGGAGGTAAGAGACGGAGGCAATGCCCTCTTTTGGACAGATTCTTGGCAACAACTCAAACCTCTAGACACGATGGAAGAGCTAGCGACACTTAGGCAAACCCTCCACCAAAGCACCCTTCTCAAGGTCAAAGATCTCTGGATAATGCAAAATCCGCACCAAAGATGGCGCCAATGGAAAACCTCGCATCAAGAGCTCGGGCTTCCCGAAACCATTGACTTGCAAGGCTGGTAGGTTCAAGCCAACAGCAGGAAAATAATCTTCATGGAGGGGCCAGACATCCTCAAGTGGGGGCACTCTACAGCTGGAACCTTCACCGTCAAGGAAGCTTACCTTTTGCACGTCAATCAGCAGGCTCCAAGAAAAGAGCACATCTGGGACAAGGTATGGAATCCCAGCCTCTGGCCCAAGATCTCCACTTTCCTGTGGTTGGTCGTGCATAATAGAGCCTTAACCTGGGATAATATTCGGAAGAGAGGCTTCATTGGCCCTTCCATGTGCGCTCTCTGTTCACTTCAGGAGGAAAGTAAAGAACACCTCTTCAATGGATGCCAGTACAGTCAAAAGATCTGGGACTATGGAGCACAGATCATGTGCAAATCCAACCGCAACCGCAACAGTATTAATGACACGATTGAGAACTGGAATAACATCTCATTCACCAACCCCATACTAACTCTCATATGGGATCTGCTGCCAGGATTCACCCTCTGGCAAATCTGGAAAGAGCGAAACAAGCACATTTTTCACTCCCAATCCTCCCCCCCGGAAGCCACTTGGATAAAAATCAGGGGCCAAGTAATAGAAACTGTCAGGAACAAATCCTGGACAGAGAAATACTGGCAATGCAACCCTGAGGAGCGGATCATTCTGCACAACTGGCAGCTCATTTTGACCAACCATCCACCAGCTAGAAGCCCAACCATCCCATTGGTCAGCCCCACCACTTGGACCCCCCCACCGGCACACTTCATCAAAGTCAATTTTGACGGAGCATCCAAGGGCAACCCAGGACCTGCAGGATACGGGACAGTACTCCGGAACTCAGATGGAGAAATCCTAGGCCTAGAAGCAGGCTTCATCAGTGACACAACCAAAAATGTAGCAGAGCTCACAGGACTCCTGCGAGGACTCCAAGCAGCCACCAGCAAAGGCTATCAACGGATACTCCTTGAAGGCGACTCACAACCCATCATAAGACTCACCACCAGAATAATCCATGGCTGCGATCCAGAGAAGATCTCCCCGAGCTGGCGCCTCTCTGGCTTACTCGTCGACTTTAGTCATTACCTTCAGCCGCATCTCACCATCACCACCTCCCATGTAAAAAGGGAAGCGAACAAAGTGGCAGACCAACTTGCAAACGAAGCAGTGGAAACAGGGGAAGAACACTTAAGCTGGGAGGGCCAAAGCTCACCAGCCCCAGAGATCCTCACACAGCGCCAAGCTTTAGCCAAAAAGGATCTTCACTCCCCGGATGGGGTGATAGGTGGCGCAATTGTGCCAGGTGGAAACGAAAGGGGACGGGGCGTAAATGCTCCCATCGGTGCGTCCCAACCCAGCTATTAAGCCACATGAACAAGCACAGGCGAATTCCCTTGAGCAGTACCCTCGCGCGAGCGCAAGGTACCTCATCCCAGAGCACTAACCAGAAGGGAATTATGATGAGATTTAATGCCGAGGCTATATCAATTGTATTGATAATGGAGTTCGTTATTCGGTTCATGCCTGCAATTGAAATTTCTCTCCGGGGAGACTATCTTTCACAAGAAAATCAGTGCTGCAAAAGCCTCACTGTAGTTTCTTGGGTGCAGAGGCTGCATTTGGCAATTCCGCCCCCCTTCAACAGCAATAGCATCAGGATTCTCGGCGGGGTATCAGTCATGCCACGAATTCGAGGGCGACCGAGACAGTGGGCAGCCTGGTATGCTGCAAAATCCAGGCGTAAGCGAAAGGCAACCTTTGAACGAGCCTTGGCACTTGCCACCCGGCGATGCAAGCTCAAGCTGAGGACGCCTCCATGGGTGTTCATCGAAGAAGTTATACCGCCAAACGACCTGCCCACCCTTCCCTATCACAATCTACTCACAACTCCGGAGAATTGGACCTCTCGCGTAAGCTATGGCTCCCCTGGCCCCCATCAACCTGTAAGTGAGGGGCCCGACCCCTCCACAATCATCGAGGATTGGCCTTACACCCCAGGAAGATTTCTAGTGAGGTAATATTATGAGGTTTATGTGACCCAATTTCCCTGATATGGAATAAGAAATATCTCTCATGCAAGAACACAAAGTCGGTTGGAGAAGGTGCTCTGTAGCTGAGGATAGACCCCAAAAGAAAACCCATTTGTCTCTTTCATTTTTTCAACAGTTCTACTTGCGTCTAAAGTTCAAAGTCCTTATTTATGTCTACATTGCACTTCTCCTATTTTTCTCGGTGAACAACCAAATTTACAGCCCATATTTTCCTCAAGTTATAAATATCTCATCAACATTATTCTAGAGGAATTGTCCCCTTTTCATAGGTCTCGTCCATGTTCTTCCATTTGTCCAATTGGGCCCTTATCTACAAGTCATTATCAATATATGTATGGACTCCAACATACTTTTTGGGAAGCTCTGTTTGAACTTATCTATCCATTTTTTCACCAGATGTTTCCTCCTTTGTTTGGGTTTCTTCATCTCATTTCTCAAGAGGCAAATATTCCTCCATATTTAGTTCATTAGTTTGTGTTTATTCATCTCATTTCTTAGGAGGCACTTCCTCCATATTTACTTCATCAATTTGGATTTAATTGTTTATGAATACCCTAACTGTTTCTTCTTGGGGAATTGGTCTAGCAATTTCTTCCTCACTTCTATTGCAGATTTGTTGGTTGATTTCAACCACTTGGGACAGACAGTCCAGTTTTGTTGGCTCCATTTTTATCCTCAATTTCATATTCCATTTTCTTCTTTGTAACCTTTGGTTGACTTCTCTTAACTTAAAATTCGGTTACATAAGCACAAAGTATAGGAGCCTCAAGGTTTTACCTGGAGTAAACCTCAGAATCTTCTTATTAGATGTTGGGGTAGGATTTCTTCCTTCATTTTCTATTGAAACAATGGCCTTGAGTTGATCCTAAGTTTTAGAAACACATGGGTTCTTTTATCCTTCTTCAAAATATGTGACCTCCCCTATTTTTTCTTGTGTGTCAATTGAGGAGTTCCATCCTTCAACTTGCTCCTCATTCGACCCTGTTGGTTCCTGTGTGTCAACAGGGTGTCCCAATTCCTTTGTTCCTGACTCCCCTATTGGTTCTTCTATTTCCATAGGGTGTCCCAATTACATTGTTCCTCGATCCTATGTTGGTTCTTATGTTTCAACGGGGATCATTTCCTCCATCATCTCTTTTTTTCCCAATTCCCTTATTGTTTCTCGTGTTTCGGCAGGGGTGGTCATCCTGGATGATTGTCATATACTTATTTTCGTCTGCACAAGAATATACTTTATCACTTTGGGATTATCTTTCTTTTTTCTTCTTTTCTTGCCTTATAATTTTTCTTCCGCACTAGGGATTTTCTAAATCTCCCTTTATGGGATCTGCATGGGATTCAATGTCCTCAATTCTCCCGCTGACTCTAGAGATGCTTGTCCTTCCACAGTCAATGGTGGAGGACCTACAATGTTTTCCCATGCATAGTTGTCTTGGAAAAATGCATGAACTACCATGATCTTGATAAGTCCATGTTGAGACAATAAATATCATGGTCGTTGGAATCTATGAACACTTTGAGCCATGTTTTATAGGAAATTCCAAAGAAATAATGTCATATTCATGATATATCAATTCTTGAGGTGGTGCAACAAATTTAGGTGATACCAAAATATGACATCGTGGTGCCCTTCGCATGTAAAATACTTTTGGACATAATAGGATACCCTTTCCCAAAGGGGACTTAATGAATTTCTATCGAATCCCCTTCCCTTCCTTGCTAACCCTTACCCTTCCTATAAAAAATCATCTTTTATAGTGGGGGATGATTTTTTCCAAGAGAACCATCGTTCCCCCTCTCGTGAAAGCCCTGCCACTGTGGAAGTTACTTCCTAGCTGACCTTGATTTGCATTCCTTGAACCTGTTCTCTTTCCTCCCTCAATGTCTCTATAAACTCAAGGGAGATTTTTTTGTTGTACCCCTAGAGCCATTCTATATACCCTGCCCATCATGTATCCTAGAAAATCCTCCAGACTTCTTCATCTACATTGACCAGTCCTGCGTCTAGTTCTCGATGGATAAGTGAGCCACCCATTGCTATTAACCTTACTTCGTCAATCCCATTGTCTTATTTGTAGAGGTCTTGCAACACTCTGTGAGGCGATAATGCATGCTAAGAGTTTGAATTCACCATATTTATAAAAAAGGTAAGCTGGAGAGGTTTATGGAATAATTATGCCTATTAACAAAAAATTTAGTAACAACGAAAAATAGATCATGCGGTCTTTATGTGGATTGGTGGACAGTCAGGTAATTCTTACGAATATTAAATTTCATCTAGAAATATATCACGTGGAGTGGTAATGATTACATGAGGTGAATCAGTCAAGTTAGCGAGCTCATCATAGATGTCACTTAAGTGATATGCCAAGTGAAAAGAGGACTGCATACATTTTTCGTACTTACCTCGCGCGCGATGTGTGGGTCCACGTGGTTCAAGTATTGTCATGAGTCAGACTGTCACACTAGAGGTCCATGTCATGTCCACCTCAGCCATATTTATGACCCATCATGCTCGTATCATATTTTTTGGTAAATTTGTTGTTGATGGCGTTATGTTGTCGGGTGATATTGTGTGATATTATGTCCACCTCTACCATATTGGTGACTTTTTATATATCCCTATATCATATTTTATGGTGAGGAGATCTTAAAGTCAGGTGGTATTATGTGGTGTTCAGAGTTGCAACATCAAAAGCTATTATATCATTGAATAGGGTTGCAACATCTAGAGTTGTTGCATCTGGGGTTAAAACCCCTAAAATACCTGCAGAATTTAAAATGTTGATAACTTCACTTTATGGAATCTGTTTCGGTCGATTGTTATTTTGAAATTGGGTATTTTTCCTAGAGGAATTCAAATATCTAATTTTTTTCTACAAAATATGAACATAAAGTTTCAGAACTGATTCTGAAGTGCGCCGCCCCCTTTTTCCCCTTAAAAAAATCTGAGAAATGCACCAAAAATTTCTTCCCTTCTTTGGCCAAGGAAAGAGCTCTATTACCAATTTTTAAGTACTAAATATATGAATACACAAACAACAAAATAAATCCAAATAACAATATATAAAAAAAATCCTAATTTATTATTATAAAAACCCTTGAGGTAGGAAAACACCATACAATAGATCATATTACGGAAGGGATCCTCTCCTGTTTACTTGCCTCTTCGAGGGGGAAATATCCTTATGAGATACATGATCCAAATAAAATACTTCTTGATGTTTCATTACATTTCTTGAAACCCTTTATATAGTTCTACCAACTAGCTAAGAACATTCTAGAGGAGAAACTCTCTAGAAGCATTGGCCATCTAAGAAGCCCTCTTACATTTACATTTATGTTCACATAAATATATCTAACTACCATACCGGGCCTTATTTAATAATACAGTGGAACTAGTCCACCTTACATTGAATGGCCTCCACTATTTTCACTATTGGTCCCTTCAACACCCTGACCACTACCTAGATGGAAGCAATTTGTTGTGACACGATCGGTCCAGGCATAATGAAAATGACAACTAAACTATTGCATAAAGGAAACACCAATTGGCCAATATATAATCCCGATGGTGACTATGTTGAAGGTATTTCACACCCTTTTGATGCATGACATCAATAAATGAACTCTACATATATATAACCAATTCAAACACTTATGTGATCACACGTAATAACTAAAAAAAATAGAATTGAACACTATTGAAACAAAAAATGCAAGTGTTATAAAATAAGATAATTTACCAGCTCTGATTGAGTAATTAAATGAATTCCGTGGACACAATTATTAACTCAAAGAATGAAAATATGTTACAATATAGAGAGAGTACACAATACTTGTCTAAGGAGGGGGTACTAACTGCCTAGGAAAGGAACAGGTAGAAAGTTAACCCATTAACATCATTGTGTATAATTGTTTACACCTAACCCTTTATCATCATTTTCATCATTGTCATCGTCATAATTTCCATCATTGCCATGATCATTGTTAGTGTCATCACATCATTGCCATGATCATCATCCTCCATTATCATAATCATTGTGATCATCTTCATGGTCATCATCATCATCACTATCATCGTCATCATCATTTATTTATATTATAAATTATTAGTACTTGTACAGTTTTTGTTTAAATTAATATACATGCATGGGTATGGGGAATTGAGAGTGATATGAGGGGGGAGGGAACAAATGAGCTTCCACGTTCACATGGTTGTACTTGTTTAGTAGAGAATAAATTATTCTCGAAACCAAGTGGAGCTTATTCATGATATTGTTTTTAGATATTATTTAATGTAATTTGATGTGGCATTGTCATCATCATCGTCATCATCATCATTTTCATCATGATCATTGTCATTATCATCGTCATCATCGTCACTTTCATAGTCATCATCATTGTCATCGTCATCATCTGCATCATTGGCATTGTCATCATGATGATGGAACACACAAGGAGTTGTGGAATGATGATGTCATCCGGATTTATTTTCGGTACGAAATGAGAGTGGAGATATAATAAAGAAATGCACAGAGATATTGCAAATATCCAATAATATAACAGAAATGTATCATAGATGCAACCATAAACACAAATATACAGTAATGCATGATTTCTATTAATGAAATAAATGTATAGAGACTGTAAAAATACAGAGTGAAAGACTCGCTAGAATGGTGGTAGCTTATCTCTGAGAAGAGATGTAACAGCTACTCACATTCACAAGATGATGATTATAATGAGGCTCTGAAGGCATTTTTACCATAAAAGGGAATTCCAAAAAACCCTAGACATCCAAAAACCTAACCCTAGGATATGAAGCACCAAAAGTCATGTGGGCCCCGTTTGGGTAAGTTAGTACATCAACTTCTTGGGGTCGTAACATTTGCATACGATCTCCGTTTTAGGTGTATGATAGCTCATTGGAAAGGTATCTTCGAGGAGATTCATTTTGGGGGCTCAATAATTCCTTAAAATATCATTGAGAACATTTATCTTGAAAAACCTTCGTTTGGGCCCTCAAAATGGCCCTAGAAGTTAAAATTTGCTAAAAATAGTAAATTGCCAAAATTGCCAGAAAATTGTTTTGAGTCAGTCGAAAAAGGTGGGTGGCCACCGATATCCACCTAGATCATGATGGAACACTCATTTCCATTGTCATGATCATCATCATATTTTCATCATCGTCATAATATTCAACATTGTCATCATTGTTGTCATCCTCCTACTCCTCATCATCATCATCATTAACTTAGAGAAATAATTGCAAGGGAAACTATCCCTTAATTCATACCACTTAAGTTTTTGTGCACTTGTAAAGTGGAATGAAAAGTATGCAACCCATAACTAGAAAGTAAAAGAATGTCATGACTTAAAGGAAAATAAGAGAAACTAAAGATTTAAGATTGGCTTTAGACTCCACTTAAGAAATGACAAGTATTTATGATTGTCTCATCCTAACCTAAAATCGTTTTTTGAAAAGGATTGGATCAACTTAAGTACTTAGAACCATTCTCACACCCCTACTAAAATGTGCCATTCAGTGAATCCAAATTGATGAAACCAAAATATTTGATTTTCACTATGAGAAGTGGGGCCAACTAGTGCATATAGAGCTCGCGATGATGCTTCAAATATTTACTATCATAAAATAGTAATATATTACCTTTATTGAAGGTCTTGTTCTTGATATGACAGTCATGCCAAGCCTTCTATCTTACCTCTTACACATTATGATGGAGTTTATCTAGGGACATGTCTTTTGTGCCCAATGTCATTTTAGTTTTGTCAAGTGCTCCTAAACTAATGCTTCTTTTGACATGTGAGTGGCTTAGGTAATGGGTTAACTAAAACCTACAAATACAATAGGTACCACCATTTATTTCCATATAATATCCTAAAATATATAACCAAAAAACATGAATGGTTGATAGGTAGACCCTATTGACCATTACTAATGACATCTCAATTCAAATATTTCCTATTAAATGACAATTTTTATTCACCAAAAAACATTTAACTCAGAGAACTAATGGCAAGGGGAAGTATCCCTTAAGTAGGGATGATTTTAGGGGCTAAATTTCACTCATGGGCTAATTTTCCATGCTCTTTCCAAAAAAAGACTTTCTTTTCTAAAATTTATTAGCCCAAATTCTACGGAATAAAATTATCTTACCCTAAAAATAACCCAAATTTTATAGAAGCTATATAAAATCCTTATAAATTTGAATATTTTTACAAAAATATCGCCAACATTTTATAGTTTGCATATTAAACACTAGTAAGATTCGCCAAGGTTTCTACATTTTGAGATAAATTTCCATCCTTAAAATTATCCCTGCCCTTAAGTCATACCACTTAAGTTATTGTGCACTTGATGCGCCTCCTCTAGTATATGATGCAACCCATAATTTGTGACACAATTTGACATTGGCACAATCATCCCATCCCTTCGATACTTGATTCAATTTAGGTTTCTTCAATCAAATATCTTATGGATAATTGTCAATAAAGTGGCACCAATAAAAAATATCCTTGAAGTCACTTGGGTCACTCCAAAAACAAGAGTATTTATCCAAAAAAAGGAAGGAGAAGAGTTTCATTTATGATTCTCACAACAAAAACCATGTTACATATCCCAATTCAAATTTGATTCAAGCTACCATTCACATTGACCAGAAGGTATCCATTTGTACCCAACCCAAGCCTTTTAAAACTTTTGGAGCGATCAATGCACTGCTCAAAGTTGTCACTTTTTGGTTTCAACCATAGAGTTGTACTCTTTTCCAATATTAACTAGGACTGAACCCATTTTAAGTGAAAAGAAACAATCTTTTATTAATGTTGTCCCACAACCCCTTTACCACTTTTAGTGTTACTTCTAGTGCATCTAAATTTTCTTTGGTGCTTTGTGTGTTTGACTTGCAATTGCATCTGATGAATCAATCCAAACAGAGTTTCCAGTATCACTTAAGGTGTTTGGCTCTCTTCTCTTAAAAATTTGTCAATGTTTGTACTAATAAAGTAAGAGAAATATCTAGATTAGAAGTTTTAAGGTGACGATAAATTGATAGGTTAAGGTAATTTTTTGCGAGAAATTAGAAAAGTTTAATTTTTTTTCTATGTTACAAAAATCATCATCTTGATTATTGTCATATTAAATTTAATCATGATCTTAATCATCATCATTTTCACATTCATCTTCATCATCATCATCATCGTTGTCATCGTCATTGTCATCATCATTTTCATTGTCAAGATCATCATCATATCATCATCATCGTCATCATCATAATCATCCTTGTCATTGTCATTGTTATCTCTAGAATCAACACTTTCTTTGTCATTGTAATCACCATCATCATCATCATCCTGATCATGATCATCATCGTCATCATCGTCATGTAACACCATGTTTTCCCCAGTTTGTAAATATAACTATATTGGCCAAGAAACTATGGAAAACTCAAATGTGTGAATGTTTGATTTGATGGACCTTTGTATAAAAGGTCGATGAATGTAAATTTTGTTATTTTAATATAAAATGGATGAGTGTTGCATGACTATTGGAAAGGGGATTTGTTAAGAGAGAACACAAATGATATGAAAGAGATGGTGGAGGGGACCATGAATGGTTGCGTTAACCTCCACCAAACTAGTACTTTGTTGGATTTAATTTCTCAAGATCAGAACAAACCTATGACCCAGGAATGAATTACAGTCAGGCTGGTAGGTAGGAAGACCCCCTCAAGACTTAATGAGGGGATGGGGAAGACTGCCCATCTGTAAGGCTTCCAGACCTGATCACGGACTGGGAATTCGGGCCACATGAAACCTTGTTGGAAAAGGAAAGAAAGGAAGTCATGGGGGTTAGAGAGGAAATCTGTGAAGAATGCAGAGATGAGAGAAAGAGATTTCGAATTTGAGGAAGAACTGTGAAAAGAGTGTGTTTTGATCGTGGGAAATAGAGACTGAGTCGGGAGAAGGAGAGTAACCTTTGTCTCTATCTATTTCTGTGTCGGAAGAAGAGATTCAATCTCAAAGCATTGTGCTCTAGCTCGGGTGGCTAGTGGTAAATATGTTAGGAGTGAATGAACCTATGGTTGGGTGGAAATGAGAACCCATTCTAGCAGTCTCTTCACATTATCTAGTTCTAATAAGTGTTTCCATACTTTATGCATTGAATTGGGAATTAATGGTTGGATGCATATATTTACATATCTATAAATGGTTTCTTCATTGAAAAGGTTAAATTATGTATATACATTGGCTTCCTTGAGAACTTATGCTTCTTATTTTCTCATATGCTCCATTTTAACTCTCGAAGGTGTTTTCCCTAGGGAGCTACCTCATAGCTCTGGAATCAGAGCAAGCCTCTTGGCACTACTACCATCTCAGTAACATCATGAGTTTACACCACCCTGTTTTAGAATTTAAGGTTCTACAAATTAGAAAGGAATTTCCTTCAAACCAGTAGCTTGAGAGACCTTGAACTTGCGCCCATGGCATTAACTAAAACCTAGCTAAGAGTAGATCTCATATCCCAAGAGTCATCTAAAGGTCCATGTGATCTGGGTCTAGGAACCCTGCGTTAAGCCTGAAAGGAGCTAATTCATAATGGTTTCAGAGTTTCGAGAGTTCGATGCCCTGGAATGTCAAACTTCACGATAGTCAAAGCTACCCAAACTCCCTGAGTAACAAGAGCCATAGATGAATAAATAACCTGGAAAAGGAGATGACTGTGAGTCATTCATCAAGGGGAAAACCTATCTCAGTCATCAGATTGACTCAAAGACCCACTGGAGTTAACTAAATAAACAATAGTCGCTCGATTAGATTGATCGTTGGGAATCATTACGGAGCGCAAAGGTGAAATTAGCTGACATTCTAGTTCATGGCCTGTAATCAAACAACATCGTTGATATTGTTGAGGTGAAATATCAACGACTATGATTGGACAGAGTTAGGTGAGAACTACCCATATTTCAAAGATTGGGCCCCGTAATCACTGTGAACCATCGATCTGTGAATAGAGATCAGTGGTTGGGAATCATTGTGAAGCATGAAGGTGAACTTAGCGGAGAAGGTGAAATTAGTATATGTGTTAGTTCATGACCTACAATCAACCAGCGTCGTTGATATTTTTGGGGTGGAAGATCAATGACTACAATTAGACAGAGTCAGGTGAGCACTACCCATATTGCGGAAATTGGGCCCTGCAATCACTGTGAACTGTCAATCTATGAAAAAATATTGATGGTTGAGAATCATTACGGAGCGCAAAGGTGAAATTAGCGGACGTGATAGTTCATCACCCACAATCAACCAACGCCATTTATCTTGTCAAGGTGGAGGATCAACGACCATGATTAGACTGATTTGGGTGAGCACTTTTCAGATTGCGGAGATTGAGTTATTTGATAAAGAGGGAGCACGTTGGGGCCCCACAATCAATGTGAATCATTGATCTGTGAATGAATCGACATAAACCAGATTTCGACTGTGAAAATCTGAGGGAGGTTGAAAGATGATCAAACTGGAGTGACAAGGTGCAGTGACACCATCTAGGGTGACGTGTATTTAATCTTGATGACCCACAATCCACTTGGATTCATGTGCATCCCATACCCTATAGACCCTTTTGAATGTGATATGTGTCATTCCAGATGAGGGAATGTGTTTCCCCTGACCCAACTACGTGTCATCCCCTGGTAGATGCATGCCTCTCCCATGTGGTTGTTGAAATGACTGGGATTCTTGGAGTGTGGGACTTCAGGACTCTAGAGGATTTGATTTTCTTTGAAAATACCTGAAGTACCAAAGTGTCGAAGTAGATCCTAGTTGTTGGCATAGGAAGGTATGTGGTTGTAGATCATTGAATCTGGAGAATAACACTCTGGAGGAACGCGAGGGGTGAAGTCCTGAAGTGGATAACAGTCATTGATCACGAAGGTTTGCATGGCGCTCGACCTGTAACTCTGGGTATGGAGGACTTCAGAGGAAAAAGGAATTGGAGTGTTCGAAACTCCTAGACATCGAAGCCCCGAAGTGGATCACAGTTGTCGATCAGGAAGGGATGTGTGGCACTCGATCTGTAACTCTAGGTGCATAGTACTTCAGAGAAAAAGGGCATTGGAGTGTTTGAAACTCCTAAACCTTGAAGTCTCGAAGTGGATCACAATCGTCGATCATGAAGGGCTATGTGGCACTCAATCTGTAACTCTGGGTATGGAGTACTTCAGAGGAAAAAGGCATTGGATTGTTCGAAACTCTCGAACGTTGAAGTCCCAAAGTGGATCACTGTCATCGATCATGAAGGGATGCGTGGAGATCTATATGTAACTCTGGGTATGTAGTACGTTGGAGGAAAAATTCATTGGAGTGTTCGAAACTCTTGAACGTCAAAGTCCCAAAGTGGATCACAGTTGTCGATCATGAAGGGACACGTGGCGATCGATCTGTAACTCCGGGTACGAAGTACTTTGGAGGAAAAATACATTGGAGTGTTCGAAACTCCCAAACACCGAAGTCCTGAAGTGGATTACTGTCGTCGATCATGAAGGGATGTGTGGAAATTGATCTGTAAATCCGGGTATGGATTACTTTTGAGGAAAAATGTGTTGGAGTGTTCAAATTTCCTGAACACAGAAGTCCCTGTTATCACTCCGTAATTTCCAAGGATGAGGAATAAATTGATAGAGGTAACCACAAACCTCTTTGGTGTCTGGGCTCTAGCCCTCCTAGACCCATAGAGGGCTCTCTCAATTATCACAGTCAACAATATGAATGGAGTGCAAAGGATTTATGCTAGACAGTTTCATCTAAGATGGGTTTTGAGTTTTTAGGGTTTTGATATTGGATCAGGGAGGAGATTTCAAATAACTAGGTCAAAGTATCAATGAGTTACAACAAAAACTAAATGTAGGAGCAAGGTAGAAATAAATTTGTGATGGATTTGAAAATTTATTTGATGTAGTGTAGGGTTTGAAATAGTGAGGAGATCTTAGTGAGCATGTACACCATGAATTCACCAATTAAGAAGAAAAATACACAAAATGATGTTCCCAACAAAACAAAGCTTTTCATGGAAAAAAATTTCTTATAACATCTAGGGAAAATCATTGAAGAAGATAGATATGGAAATAAGGCATGTGTATCATTCATATGAAACCATAACAAAGAAAAAACAACATCACAAACTCACTGCACATGAATTCCTATATTATAGTTGCAACTGCTCCTTTGATTCTTGAAAATAAATGAAGTACAAGCTACAAGAGTTCCTCTCTTTGATACATATAGACTAAAATAAACTTTACCCTCTCTCAAGGGTCGAATCCATGATTTGGGGAGCAGTTCTCAAAGTATCTCTAACTAAAACCTATTAACTAGGGAGGTTACAACCGATCCCTGTTTTTTTTCAAACCAATACATTTGACTTTAAAATTCTCACAAATAATGTATTTAAATATTCTCTACATTCCTTTAATTACATCATGTTACATTCATTTACATTATAGGAAATTTCACTTTTACCATAAGATAACTGATTTTTGGTGAAAAGGTAGCGAAACTGCAGTGAAAAGGTAGCGTGAGCTTCTGTAGAAAATTTGATGATGATCCCTTGTTCAATTTTTCTTTTGCAAGTTGGTGGAGGCAGGTGACTATGTATTTTTTCCATATAGAGTGTTATCCCATAAAAAAAAATCCATCAAGGTCTTCAAAAATCCAATCTCCCAAAACTGGTGTTGAAAACGTTGCATGGTGTCTTTTTAGCCTTGCATAAAATTGTCAAAATTGCCCAGTTTTGCAAGGGGTCAATTCAGCTCGTATATCCTAAATAATGACATATGTGTAAAAAGTGAAAGAGATTGTTGTATATGAATATTTTTTTGAGATAAAACTTTCTCAATTTCCCAAAATTTCGCTCCAGTTCTTCACAATATTTTATGCTAAAAGATGTCTAAAACAGGACTTTGCACAATCATAAAAATAGACTATGAATATGTGAATCTCACCCTCTAACACTTGTGTAAAAAGTGAGATAGGTTATTTTACTTTGTCCTCTTATGAACAAAAACCTCCTCCATTTTACCAATATTCATCTCTGATGGGCCATAATATGATCTTCAAATAAGTGACTTAAAAGAGAAAAACTCTGATATTTTTGCACAATCAAAGTGCAGCCAAGTGCCAAATTTGGTTTTTGGAGAGGCCTATTGATCCTTGTTGTAGATAAATAGATGCCTTTAATTTTTGATTTATTCGGATCCTTGGTGCTTTTTTTAAAAGTGACATGTTGTTTGTTATGGTCATATAGTCTAAAAGAAAACTGAACAAACATTGACCATTCATTTGGCAACTGGGGATCATTTGCAACTTGTAAATAGAAATATAAAACATGTTCTGCTCTTGGCTCATCACAAGACATGTCCATTTCATTTTCTGATCTACATCAACAAATTCAAGTGCCTTCTGTTCAACACGACAACCATATATCTGAAGACAAAATATGATCGATATGCAAACTCTTTTTTCTGATGATCAACACCATGCTCAAAGATTTTGTATTCAACTGTCATCACAAAGAAAAAACCCCAACCCTGCAAAGAAGGTGAAAATTTGAAAGGATAATGGCTAATGCACGAGTGTATGAACTAACTTTCTTCAACATTTAATTAATCCATCTGTTTAAAGCTAGAATACACGTGCAAGTTGGGAAACCAATGATGAAAACCCTTTATGTTTTCTAATGACACATGTGTAATGCGTTGTTTTCTTTGGAAATTTGGAAGTTGGCTCTACATTCATTATATATCTTTCTTTTGGCACCAACGAATTCACATCTACAAAATTTAGCATATACAAACTCACATGTGAGCTGAAACGAAAATATACCTGCACGATTTCTTGGTTGGCGACTTGTTGTGTTTATTTTGCATTGTGGTTTGTTTTGTAATGGGGATATATCCCACATGCAAACTGGAGAGTAACATTTAACATTTTATATATGCCAATATCCCTTTGTTCATTTGACGTGTTGAGAAATAGTTCCCTTGTGGGCTCCTTCTCCATGTGACTTCGGCTAAGAGCTTGGGCGCTGGCTCTTGACGTGTGTTGTATGTAGGTGTGCTAACCTTGGTTGGATGTGCATGCAGGTACTCGGGTGCTATAGAAAATTGGAGATTGGCCCTTGGCCAAAATACTTTTCAAAATATTTTTTAAATATTGGACATGTCTCTATAATAGGCCCGAGAGCCTATTTCCAACCCCCCTAATAATAAAAATAAGGCCAAGAAACATAAGCCCGAAGAACTTACAAGGCTTTGACATCAAATATAGCACCAAATATTTGGTTAAATAAACCAAAGTTGAAGCACTTTTTCCCAATCACGACCATGAGAAGTATAATAAACTTGAGAGACAAGTGATGTAAAGATACATAGCACATGAAGATCATTTATTTTGTGACATCCTGAGGAGAGGTGTTGAGATCCTTTTGTGAACTTTGCATTTTCACTATGTTCCATGAGCAATCTGCTTTAGGGTCTTTTTGAAAATATTTTTGAAAGAAAAACATTCTTTTAAACCCATAATTCATCATATAGATATCAATCAACATCTTGATTACCCTATAAAATTATAGGGTCCTAACAGTCCCAAAGTGTATCACAACTTTTGATCACGAAGGGACGCGTGGTGCTTGATCTATAACTCCAGGTACATATTATTTCGGAGGAAAAAGACATTGGAGTGTTTGAAACACCCAAACGCCGAAGTCACAAAGTATATCACAGTCGTCGATCATGAGGGATGCATGCCACTTGATCTATAATTCTAGATATGGAGTACTTCGGGGAGAAAAGACTTTGGAGTGTTCAAAACTCAGGAATGTCGAAGTCCCGAAGTGAATCAGGGCCTTCGAAATATCTGAGGACACGCGACATCGGATTGTGAACTTCAAAGATTTTCCACCCTGGAGGATTCGTGCGGTGGTTGTCTTGGCATCTAGTCATAGCCCACGGTCATATGAAAGTATATAGGGATGGAATAACCTAAATAAATTGGGAGAGGATATGTTCCAACTCTGAGCTCGGTTCAAAGCATGGAGACCATGTCTGGAAATCTCTGGAAGAGAAGAATGGAATAAAGACCCCGAATGGGGGTTTTTATTTTCTTAAGAAGAACTAAATTTTGATGCCCCATGATGGGTGTGTTACAAATTGGTATCATAGCATGGTTAGAACACTTGGCCTACTTGGTCTCATGGATGAGTCACTTAAAATTTGCGTTTAAAGTAAATCTTAAGGGTGACTCCCCTACCTTACCTCTTACCTAAATAATCTCGTTAAACTATTCCTAAAGAAAAGAATGAAAACTTTCTACTGTGTGTGTGTATTTAAGAAAAACAAAATGAACTATGTGTTGCTCATGAACTACTATAATGTTAGATAACATTAAGTGTTTTGTCAGCACTCCAACCATCAGTGAATCACGGGAAACCACAAGCATAAAGGATGGAAATGAACCATGAAGTGGGGGATGGCTCCCACAATAGAGACGAAGAGTCTGACGAGAGGAGGGTGGTGGAGACCCCTATGGATATAGCTGAAACTATAAGGAGCCTTATGGCTGAATTACAAAGTTTCAAGGCTGACTATGAGAGATTGATAAAGGAGCAAGAGAAACAAATGGAAATCAATGTAGTCTTGTTGTAGCATAGACCTGCAACCATTCATGTGGACCAAAGACATACAGAGAGTAGTCAAAGTCCACCTGAAATACGAAAACATGGGCCCATAAGTGGCCACACAGGGAGAAGTACCTCAAGGAACTCCCAACCTAGAGGTAGGGGACGCTCATCAGGAGAGTCCTCTGGAAAGGAAACTGGAAACTCTGAGGGATATTCTAGTAGAAAAAATATCTCACATTCTCAGAAGAAAGGAAAGAAGAAAAAGAATTCCAAAATCCATGACCCCGAAGAGTTTAAGAAAGAAAAACCACCCTCTTTCAAATGAGATATTGAGAAAGGGGAAGAGGAAGAAGCTTGGTTGCTTGGTTTAAATAAGTACTTCAAAGACCATGACTACTCTAAAAAATCGAAGGCATGAATAGCCATATTCAACCTGAAAGGAAAGGCTTCCATTTGGTGGGAAGACCTTAGAAATGTGAAAGGAATCGATGAGAATGACTTTTCATGGAAACAATTTAAGAAACACTTCAAGAAGAAGAGTAGTTTGGGATTCAAGAAGAAGGGGTTTAAATCCTCAAGATTGAAGAAATATGGGAAGGACTCTAGGATGAGCCTTCCTACTAGAAGTGTGAATCAGAAAAATTTCTTCTCCCAGAGTGGAAATAAACCTTTTGAAGAAACCCCAAGAAAGATTGATAACCCAAAGAGAAAACACTTGAAATGTTGGGGTTGTGGAGAAGAATAGCTCCTGAGGAGTTGTCCACACATACAATAGGACAATAGGAGAGCCTACAACATCCAAGAAGCTACCATGGTCAATGATGTGTCTATGAGTATGTCAAGGATTTATGCAACCTAGGATAATAACCAAGCCGAACACCAAACTTCAGTGGTGAAGATGGAAGGTATGATCACCAACCGTCTAGTTTCTATTTTAATTAACCATGGTTATAATAGTTATGTGGCCCCTCAGACTGTTGATAAGTGTAAACTAAATCCAATTAGACATGTTAATCCATGGTTGGTACAACTTGCCACTAGAACCAAAATAAACGTAGAAGAGGTCATACCATCTTGACAATTCATCATGAATGGATTTCCCAGCCAAGCGACCCTTAACATACTTCCCCTAGGATGTTATGACCCATTGATTGGTATGGACTGGTTATCTACTTATAAAACTAAGTTGGACCATTACCACAAAACTTTAGAATGTGTAAATGAAGAAGGGAGAAAGATGACCCTCCAAGGGATTCAAAATCCTATCTTAGTGAGACAAATATCAACCCTTCAAATGAAAAAGTATTGTAGAAATCGATGTTACCTATATGCAATAGAGGTGTTGGAATCTGATGAGGATGACAAACCAAACCAAGAGGACCACCCCATATTAATAGAGTATAGAGATGTGTTTCCAAATGAAGTACAAGGTCTACCTCCGAGAAGAGACATTGACTCCTTGATAGAACTTGCACTAGGAGCAGTGTAAGTGTCTAGGACACCCTATAGTATGAGTACAGCCGAGATAGTTGAGCTCAATCTACAACTAAATGAAATAATGGACAAAGGATACATCTGGCCCAGTGTGTCTTCATGGGGAGCACCAAACTTGTTTGTAAAAACTAAATATGGCACACTCTGACTATGCATAGATTATAGAAAACTCAACAAGACAACCATAAAGAACACGCACCCTTTACCAAGAATCGATGACTTGTTCAACCAATTGGGGGGTGCTTCCATTTTCTCAAAGATTGACTTAAGGTCTGGATACCATCATGTTTGAATCAAGGATGAAGACATCTTCAAAACAACCTTCAGGACAAGAGAGGAGCATGAATAACATCTTAGACTTGTACTTCAAGTACTAAGAGAGCATCATCTCTACAATAAGTTTATCAAGTGTGAATTTTCCAGAAGCAAGTCCATTACTTAGGCCATGTTATTTCTAAAGAAGGGTGTGTAATTTGCTACAAATCTAGAAAATTGAAAGAGCATGAAATCAATTATGTGACCCATGATCTAGAGTTGGCTTCCATAGTGGACACTTTAAAAATGTGGAGGGATTACCTCCTGGATATGATATTTGTGCTTATGACAGACCATTGTGGGTTGAGGCACCTATTTGGTCAACCAAAACTCAATGCCAGGAAAGCTAGGTGTATGGATCTCCTTAGTGATTTTTATTTTGAAATCAAACACATCGAAGGAAAGGAAAATAGGGTGTTCGATGCCCTTAGCAAAAGTATGAAAACAATTCACATGGCAGTGGTAAGCACATGTGAAACAAATGTCAGGGAAAGAGTCAGGAATGCACAATAAACAAATGCATTCTTCAAGACCGTGACCTCATACCTAAGGAAAGAGCCTATAGGGATAAAGTATCAAGGATATCAGATGCTCGAGGAAGGCCTGCTGACTTAAAAAAATATATTGTATATCCCAAGTTGTGACGACTTGAAGAGGTTCATAATAGATGAACTACACAAGATACCATATATTGGTCACCCGAGATATCAAAAAATGATTACGGCCACTAGGAAACAATTTTATTGGCCTGGATTGAAAAAGGACATAGATGACTATCTAGGTAAGTGCCTAGAATGCCAACAGGTTAAGGCAGAACCCCAAAACCCAACATGGTTTTTATATCCTCTACCAATTCTAGAATGGAAATAGGAAACCATTTCCATGGATTAAATCACCAGATTACCAAGATTGACTAAGCAGAATGATGCCATCATGGTAGTGGTGGAAAAATTGAGCAATTCTTCTCACTTTGTTCCTATCAAGTTGACTTGCAAGGCAATATATATTTCCAACATCTTCATGAAGGAGATATTCAGATGGCATGGCATGCCTAGAGAGATTGTATCTGAAAGAGACACAAAATTCACTTCAATATTTTGGAAATCCTTGATGTCTGTTCTTGAGACTAAATTGTTGTTAAGAACAACCTATCACCCCCAAACTGATGGATAGACAAAAAGAGTAAACCAAATATTAGAATAAATGTTAAGGATCCATGTATTGCATCAGCCTAAGAAGTTAGAAGACTACTTTCCATTGGTAGAATTTGCCTACAACAACGGTTATCAAGAGTCACTAAAGATGATCCCTTTGGAAGCCATCTATGGTAGACAGTGCAAGATTCCAATTAGCTGGAGTAATCCAATGGATAAAATTACAATTGGATCGGACATGCTGAAAGAAATGGAACAACAAGTGATTTAGATAAAACAAAGTCTAAAAATTGCTCAGGATAGAGAGAAGAGCTATGCCGACCGAAAGAGAACTCCTAGAAAGTTCAAGACAGGAGATTGTTGGCCCTTGACCAAGTTTTGAGAGAACATTGGCCATGTTTGACCATTTTTGGGACTTCGACAAGCTGGTCAAAGATGGAGTGCCCAGGCGAAGTGGAGAATGTGAGATCTCACTTATTTTATGGGATTTTTGTGATTTTAGGGTTTATATAATGGGTATGGGATGTCGGCCCATGGGTTTACCCATGTTTAGGCCTTTTTGTATTGTATAAATAAGTAGCTAAGTGATTGTAAGGGGGTGTGTTGGCTATCTGCACAATATGTTGTAAGAGTAGATTTGGTTGGCTTCATGCAAGTATATGTAAAGTCCTAGCTAAGTGCAAGTGATTGTAAGAGGCTTCGTGCAGACAGATTGCATAAGGCTCTGTGCCTTGACCTGATTTTGAGGAAGGGGGATCTAGTGTGTTGTGCATAGATCACCTATCCAGTGCGAAGTTGGCTCTATGGCTCTGTGCCTGTAAGAATATTGAAGAAGACTAATAAATAAGAAGAAGATTTGGTGGACGTACCCCACACTGGGGTGAACCACATATATCTTGTGTTGATGTGATTTGTGTAATGTTGGTGATGTCGGTTACATTGTTTATCTATTGGTATATTGATATTTATGTATGTTAGATAGATGTATGGATTCTTAGTTCTCTATTGATGATAAATGAATGCTAGATATGATCCAATACTATGTGCTAAGTGATGAAAAGTACTTGATCTTGGTTGTTACTGCATTGTTTCGGGTTTAATTTGCGATTTGAATGGGATTTATGAACTAATGCATGTTATTGGTTAAGTGCTCTGTTAAGTGTTGTAATCATAGATATGTGTCCCAGCTAGGTTGTAGACACCTGATTCCTACAACCCCCCGCCTCTACCTTGGGTGAGACTTCATCTGCTTCGCAGGTGTTGGCAAAAGGGCCAATAGTTAGGGTTTTGTTGGTGCGTTGTTGAAGCGTTAAACCCTATGTCTACCCCTATGCCAACAAATGGCTCCATTGTCAGGAGAAACCTATTGCTAAACAATAACAAGTCATTAACTATGATATTATATCCTTCATATTTTCTCTACCTAGTTTCTTGTTGTAATCCTTCTCTTGATTTAAAAACTCATATTCTTGCAAGAAGGTTTTAATCTTCTGCTTGATATCAGACTCTCCTACACTCGTTGTTTCTAAGTGTATTTTCTGCACATTTCAGCTGAGTGCATCTACCACTATGTTTTCATTTCCCTTTATGTGTTTGATTTCAAAATAAAACTCACTGATTAGCGCCATCCACCTGGCCTGTGTAGCATTCGACCTTGGCTGGAAAAAAATATTGTAATCCACAGTGGTATGTCATCAAGACAAACCTTCTCTTGAGAAATTAGTGTCTCCACATCTTCAATGCATGCACAATTGTTTCCAAATCTAGATTGTGGGTAACATACGTCTACTCCTTCTCATTCAACTTCCGTGATTTGTAACAAATCACATGTCCTTCTTGCATAAGAAATCCACCTATTCATTATTTACAAGAGTCGGTACAAACCAAGAAATCCTTTTCAAGGTCTACAATATTCAAAATAGGGGCATTGGTCAAGAGATGCTTCAGCTACTGAAAGATGGCCTCACACTTTGGTGACTAGACAAATATCTTCCCTTTCCTTTGTAATGAAGTAATGGGGTTACCAATCTTGGAAAATTCCTTAATGAAACTTTTGTAATATCTATCCAACCCCATGGAATATCTTACCTCTATCACATTCTGAGGGGTAGAACAATCTATGATTTCTTTGATCTTTTTAGGATCTACTTCCAGTCCTCCTGCTGATATTACGTGGCCTAAATATTAGATTTCCTTTTGAGATAAATCAAACTTGATGAACTTAACATAGAATCGATGCTCCCTCAACACCTATAGCACCATCCTAAGATGTTCTTCATGCTCTTCTCCATTCTTGGAATACACCAAAATGTCATCCACAAACACCAAGACAAACTTGTGTAGATACTTGTTGAGAAATTTATTCATTAGGCACATGAATGTGGCTGGTACGTTTGTAATTCAAAATGGCACCACTACATAATCATAATCTCCATACCTTGTTATAAATTTTGTCTTGTATTGTATGTCTTCGTCCTTAATTTTGACTTGGTGATATCCAAACCTCCAATCAATTTTAGAGAAAACTTCAGCTCCTCTAAGTTGGTCAAAGAGATCATCTATCCTGGGCAAAGGATACTTGTTCTTGATGGTCATCTTATTCAACTTCTTACACTCAATACATAACCTTGAGGTACCATCCATATGTTTTACGAATATGAATGGTGCTCCCCATGGGGACACACTCATCCTGATGCAACCCTTATCCAACATCTCCTTTAGTTGTACCTTCAACTCCACCAATTCAGGTTTACTCATTATGTAGGGTACTTTTGATGTTGCCACTGCTCCAGGAACCAGATATATTGAAAAATCAAGATTTGTTTTCGGAGGTAGTCCAAGAACCTCCTATGGAGACACATAATTAAACTCCCACAACACAGGGTGATCCTCAGCTTTCAACTCCTTTCCTTCTATTAAGTTTAGCACCTATATATCATATAAGGGGCACCCTTTTCTACTAAACTTCTTCAGCTACAATGATGATATTTTCTTGATTGAAACTGGCTTTTGAATGCCTTGCAAAACTCTTGCATTGCCTTATTTATCTTCACATTCCACAACCTTCTCATAGCAATTTAATTTTTCCTTATGAACTGCTAACCAGTCCATACCCAACATCACATCATATGAGCCTCGGGGTAGAATATTCAAGGTTGTCTGAGTTTGTAGTCCATTCATTTCAATTGAAAATGATTCTACCACTTCAACCATTTTTGTCTTTGTTCTAGTGGCCAACTAAAGTAACCATGCTCTTGCATGTTTCCTTCTCTGTAAGGCACATGCTTCAACAAATTGAGGTGAACTATAACTAATTTTAGACACAGGTTCAATTAAAATAGAAACGGGTTTCTTGACAATAATACCTTCCAGCTCCACTACATAAGCTTGGTGGTTTTCTTGATGATTCTCTACATTTTCATATATTCTTAGCACACTCTTGGCCACATCATTGACTATAGGTGCTTCATGCACATGGTAAATCATTTATTGTCTTGTTTCATATGAGGAAAATCTCTCAATAGGTGTGGTTCTCCACAACCCCAACACTATAGAGGTCCTTTCTTTGACTCCTCTACTCTTTCTCTTTCCTTCTTTGTTGGCCTATTCCCACTCTGAGATGGAAATTTATGTTGGTGTACACTTATACTTGGTTGACCTAACTATACACCCTTCTTCTGATTCTTATATGGGAATGATTTAAATCCTTTCTTATAGAATCCACTCTTTTCCATTCTCTTCCAATATTTAGAATTCTATTTCTTATGTTTATATTGGTCATAACAACACTTGTAATTCCTAATGGTATCCTCCAATGTCTTGGGCTTATCAAAGTCAATTTTGTCCTGGTAGGACCATGGAAATCCATTGAGGAAATGTTGCACCCTTTCTTTCTCATCCTTGAGGTAAAAAAAATACCTCAACAACTCCATAAACCTCTTGGCACATGCATTCATAATACGATGTCCCAACCATGCTCATGGAATTCCTTGATTTGTCATGCAAATACTTCTATGATGGATATGATTTTCTAAAATACCTCTCAAACTACTTCCAGGTAAATTTTCTTTCCTTCAATCTTTTGATCTCCTTGAGATCTTCCCACCACATGGAAGCTCCTCCATGCATGTTGAATATGGAAATACTTGCCTTGGTATTCTTAGAATAATTGTGTACTCAAAATTACTTCTTCAAACCCAACAACCATCCCTAAGATTATTCTCCTTTCTTAATTTCTCCATCAAAAGTAGGCATCTTATCTTTATTGAATTCTTTAGTTATATAACTCTAAAAATGCCTCCTCTTTTTCTTCTTAGGGAAACTTTACTATGTGCCACTATTGGATAGCTCCACATAAGTATTCTTCTCACTAGATGACTCTATGGAAACAATTCCACTAGATCTTCCCTTTTTAGCATCATGATGCCTCTTCTTGGAAGAAATTCTTCCCACATTGCTATGTCTTATCCCATGCCTTTGGGAATCCGAAGGGGTTTTTAACCCTTTTGACTGTTGCAAATCTGCATTAATGGGACCTTGTTGTAGATTCTTTTGAATCTCTAACAAGCTCTGTTATAATACTGCATTCTGTTCATCCTGTTCAGCCTGAGAGCTCATGAGCCTCTCACTATCTACCTTCAAACGTTTATAGTGGCCACTAAATATGGAAGGGTTTTTTTGTTCCTTTGGCCATCAGATTCCTCATCTCTGAGTTGTGACGTGTCTTCCATGCTATGCTTCACTATTCACCTATGATATATTTAAGTAATCCCTACATGATGAAACAAAAAATCACCATTAACCCTTACATGAATTAATTTCATAACATACATTTTGGCAAGTTAAATATTTTCTCAAACAGTTTTAAGCGACCTTGGTGACCCTTTCAATCCTAGAGTTTGAACTCCGCTCTGATACTACTCTGTAACACACTCGACCCACTAACCTCATTTAGGCTGGTGGGATGTTCGAATCACATCTCTTTGCTCAAGACCATTCGAGATCATTGGTGTTCATGTGAATACTTCACTTATCACACAATACATAGTAGAAATCTTACTTCATTCCATTCCAGTCCTGATGAAATACCATGAGAAATTTTCTATGGTGACCAAGGACTCGTAAGTCCTCAATCCGACAACCACAAATACTCCATGCCACCAGTTCAACAACTGGCAACAACTCGTCCCTTTTTTCATCATCGGGGTAGAAAAACCTTTGCTACGACCCCAACTCCAATGGATTCTACCAATGATGAACCACCTTGTCATATGCAACAGACCTCAAATAAGATCTTCAACAACTTTGATCATATTTGTGCCTTAAATCTGGTCGATGGTTACTTCCCATCCTAACCTTTGCTTGTCAAATAACTAGTGGGTCCCTCAACCAATCCCATACTAAGAGTCCATATCGCCTGGTCATCGATCCACGATTATCATTTAATCTTTAAAATCTCATAGTCGTCATCATCAAAGTTCACTTGCTTCAACTCTAAGGTACAGTCTTGACTGTCTTGTCCCGACGATCTCTCCAGATGGATCTAATGATGTTCGTGAAATCTCCGCCAATAATCTGGATCTAATATTTGGGTTCTATCTCGCTGATATTTAATGTTCTTGGACCCCCTTCCTCATGGAAATTCAAATTAAGATCCAACGGTTACAATTCGGTGCATGAGGCCACTTCCAACAGATCAATAGTTTTGGGACATCTCATCATCGTCGACTCATTTATCCAGCCTCCTTTCTCCAAGTTTCCAACTTCTCTTATTTCGACGATACGGGGATCAACATCAATGGTCCATATCCTATGTTCCTACCTTCATTAGATAGACAACCCCTATTATCTCAAGTCTTTCTTCGTCAAAAAGGATTCTAACATATCCAACGTTGGAGGAGAATCCTCTGAAATCTCTAAGGCCTACGACCTTCTTCATCTCCATAACTCTTTCCAACCCTATTCTTAGTTACTTTAAGGAATATTCTCTCAATGAACAGTCCATATCTCGCTAAATTCTCATCCGATGAATCAATGATCCTTGTCAATTTCACATCTTGACTCTTCCATGATTCTACCCTTTGGCGAACAATTGAGATACGCTTGCCACGTCGAATCAATGGCTAAGAGTCATCCTAAATCAAACACAGTTTCTCCTTAGAGTGACTTCCTGACTCGGGACTTAGTCAATTTAGGGGTTCTAACAGACTGATATTCTAAGGCTCGCTAGGTCTTCAAGAGATTATAAATGGGTCTAAGACTATCAAAGACTATTTAGCTTCATCGAAGGTAAGTTATTGCATATCTTTCAAACTTTACACTTAAAGATAGGGTTTTCCCACAAGCTTTAAAGCTCCTTAACCCATACAAGGACCTCCCAAATATGATGGTATTCATGTCATCCCCCAAATGAATATTTTGTCCATATCTTGTAAACTTTCCTCTCAAGATTGCAATAATGTTTCTGGGGTACATGTTACTCACACATTACATGCATATTTTCATGAGTTATGATATTAACAATGAAAACAAACATTCCCATTTTATTTCACTTAGGAATTGAACCATTTCATACATGATTTTCACATTAATCAATCAAACTAAAAAAACATATTTACAATATTAGACATTCAACAAACAAGCCAAGTCAAACATGTATCTATTCAATGAATGTAACAACCAACCAAATGACTAAGAGAGGATGAATTTCCTCCCAAATTTAGGCTATCTTGTAGAGTATTGTTGGCAAGCACACATGATTTTTTGATATTTAACATGATCGAAAGAGATTACACTTTTCGGTATCTGCCATCACCTCGAATCTATAAACATTTTTCCGAGTTTCGAAATGATTGTTGGATTAAAGCTTACCTTATTAAATTTTTTGTTTGCATTTTCGTTTGTTTTATTTTTAACTCGTGACTGTAAGCATGAATTAAACATAAAACTTGGCTTGGTTTAATAATTTTGTGCCTTAGAAATATATTTTAAAACCATCTAGATGTAATCAAAATTCAAATCTTATGAAGTGGTTGATTAATCCATTATCGATTTTTTATGGTTGTTATGAATACAATGGTTCAATAGTTCATTGTCGAATTGTTTTGATACATGAAGAGCCTTGGTTAATTTTTGATATTCTTCTCATGATTTCAATGGTTGTATCAACATTCATACCAATGAGTACAGACCTATTGCACTTGCATTTTCACCTTACCTTGTTGGCTCAAAACATTAATGAAGCTATTCATTATCTGCATAGGGTTTTGTACACTATAGTTTTTGGCACTCATCGCGAGAGATGGTAAGGAATACAATGAAACCTCTTGTTTTCGTTCTCACTATCTGAGTTATGATAACCCATGAGATCTGCTATTTTCATGTTTCCACTCTTCGTTCAGACATGTTTTTGTTGCTCGCATGATTGGAACCTAAAACTATCCTGAGTAATCTTTGTTGCATCCTTGTTACAGTGGTCATGGCACCCGTCATTCACATAGAGCCGAACAGATGCGAAGACTTACTATCCCATGATGATGCTATTGAGGACCTAAAGGATCATGGCTAGGATATATTCCTCAAGAAATTCAAGGGTTATAATCTTTAGGTTGCAGAAGCTTTTGCATGAACCTTTGACAGGTTCAGAGCTAAGATTGTATACATACAATTAGAATTGACAGAAGATTTCGTCGAGAAAGAAATAGGGCTTCCATCAAAGGGTGAGAGGTGGTTTAAAAATGCCAGGATAGAATAAGTCTCGTGGAGTTTGTTTATGACCTCCTGTAAAACCACTTGATATATAAAAGGTATTCCTATTGCTCTGTTAAAACCTATATAGCATAGTTTACTGTTAATTTTGAAGCAATTTGTTACATGTGAAGGTCGATACAAACTGGTGTTTCTATATCATATCTGTTTGTTTATGAATTTCATAGGTTTCGAACTAGATATGCCCTTTTACCTATTGATGAGTCTCTACAAGATGTCCAAGCGATACAAATGACAAGGTATCAATTCGAGAATGTTCCACCATGGATTGGTTAACATTTTGTTGGTGTATCATCTGTCGACCATAGGTGACAGTTGGGAAACCTTTTTGATGAGGAATGGCTTTTCCCAAGATGATCCCACAACAAACCCTCTTTTAATTGCAAACCCTAACTCAGATCAACTGGTGGTTGAAAACTAGTTCGTTAATTAAATTAATGGACCAGAGTTTACTAATAAAACCCCTCTAGATGAAGGATCACCATGTAGGTTTTCACCTGCTAGATCTCTAGAAAAAATGACTGAGGAATTGAAGGGAAAGGATCCTTGTGTGCATGTGAACGATGTTATTTTGAACATTAATGTTAAGTCTAATGTCAAAAAACTCTGTAAAGGAACAAAACAACAGTGCACAGATTTGGGTTTCAAGAATAAGAAGGTTGATTGCCTAATCTCTAGAAAATTAAGGAACCAAAAGGATACTCATTTGATCTCGATCAATCTGATCGAGATTGATGAGGGTTCATATCATGAGATAGAGGATTTCCTAGCACAGGAAGATCCCGAACTTCAGTTTTCCAAGAGAGAGGTTATCATGCATGTCGAGCCATATGATTTCATGACCTATTTACCCCCATGCCTTAAGGGTAAAAGGGGGTTTTGGGTATCGGCCATGATTTGGAACAAACAACAGGTAAGGTGGAAGCACCCCTGGTCGCATGTGTCTTGCATCGATCTTCCATCTCCCCGGTACCCTGTGATAGTTGCCTCTGTTGGGTAGAGCGTTACTACACCAATGTTCCTCTCTTATAGGCCCGAATTAAAACTTTGGCTTCTCAAAACGATCTATTGAAGCAAGAGAACCTTGATCTCAGGACACATGCAGAGAGGGAGAACAAACATATCAAGAGATCTACAAACATAGTCATTAAGAATGCGACCAGTGTCAAAGAAATCATAAACTTTGAACTATCTGATCCCTCTTTGGCAGATTTTTAATGGAAAAACGTTTTGTTTTGATTTCATTAGATTTTGTTATCTAAGTCAAAATAAGTAGATTTGAATTTTGATTTCATTTAATAAAATTAAGATTGGCTACAGAGTCTTCGATTATGTAGCCAATCCTTTTAATAATGATATTTAGTAATTAGTAATTGTTTTTTTTCTAATATATAAAATTGGTTTTGCTATTCTCAGGAAATGGGAGATTCTGTTGTTGATTACTTGGAAGAAATATCTTCAATTATACGCTTAAAGGATTAGCATTTTCTCCTTATTTATGTTTTATAAAAAATTTGATTTAATTTTGAATAAACCAACTCTGGTATGAGTGGATTCCAATCCACTATTTTTGTAATATTACTTGATCGTGGGAGATTCAACTCTATCCTGTGAGATATGAGTATTTGGATCCTGGAATAATTTAAATGTTGTTCACTTTTGTTAGTGAAAACATCTTTGATTTGAACGCATTATGGACATGTAATTCCCAATACTATATGGGCAAGTTGTTCACGGTTTGGGTTTAGACCAGTGTGACACTGTTCCATTTATGTTTTGCCTCTTATATCATGGAATATTAATATGTTATACAACTTTAGTCTCATTAGCATATAATGTTCCATTTTATTCAGCGCTTTAAATTTTGTCTATAACTTGTTGTTTCATATATTATATATGTGATCATTATTTCACTTTAATATCATTGATTTATGCTTGATGTTAAGTTGATGTATCATATGAATGCTTCACATTAAAATTTCTTTTACTGTAAACATTCATCATTATAAGGTCACTGGATCTATATGTTTATTACTCTGTTCTCATATCCTTGCTCCCAAAAACACTTTGATTTTATTCTGGAGATGTTAGCACAAGCCTGTTACAGATTTCTCTCACATGCAAGATAGCTAGAAGTTTGGATTGCATAGGGATATAGACACATTATGAGACTAATATTAGGTTAGTTTTATTCGCATTTAATTTATGTTATTAGTTTATTTATTAGTGAAATAAGACACTTTAAATTGGTCGTGACTATTATTCTGTTCTTGTTTCAGATTATGTTTTATTAGTATCTTTTTGAGTTCTTAGATTTTAAATTATTAAATAGAAAATACAAAAAAAAATGTTATTTCTTTATCTACTTCATAAACAATTACAAAAACATTGATTTCACAAGACATCCACCAAAACTTACAAACTGTAAATATCTTGTTCATAATCACATGTTCATATTTATGTTTATGTTTAACATTTGTAAATAATTAGATTCGTGTACATGTTATCGTAGTTATAGATTTAGAGTAGTTTATTTCCTTTCATTATTTTAGGACCCTAGTTGGCTAACAGAGCCATTAAACCCGTCAGGATAGATCACACCAAACATATTGCGTTAATTAGACAACCCCGGTCTGGATCTATCCTTCCAGTTGACGGTGTGTCATTTACATCCGCCAACAAATGGCACTAGAAGGAGGGCTTGAATTAAATTGATGGCATTTGGAGGTCGCAAGACTCCTCCCCCACACACCCACTCCCCTGTCATAACCGTAGTCACTTAGACAACAACGTTACACTTGAAACAAAATCTACCTCAAATGATAACCCTGATATTCTCGTTGAACCAGTGACACCAGTTCCTCAAGGGGCTGACGTCAATCACTCATAAGAATGCATAGTGCCTTAGCCCGTATTAGACAACCTGGTAGGCCAATTAATCAACCCCTAGATTTCTTAGATATCTGAGAACAACTTCAAGGAAATAGTCTGCTCCAAAACACGTTAGGTGAAAATACTACCAATCCTACTGAAACACCTATCCTGGGAGCCGAAGGATCCAATATTCCACCTTCTCCGCCTAATTAATATCCATCCTCTTTAGGAGAAGAGTCTTCAGACAAAGGTAGTTCTTCATCAGAACCATCACAGCCTTCAACACCACCAAATCCCATTGAAAACCAAAACAATCCTGCCAGAACTTGGCTCGATCAAGATGTTGTGGCTTTACCCAGACCCCAACACCCATTACCAAAACATCTGGAGAAATGATTGCCCAAATTTGATCTAGATTCAAAGCAGTCCACTAAGGATCACATCAAAACATTTATGCTATCCATTAGACTCTGGAGTGTTGAAAATGAGGACGTAGTATGCCGATTATTTCCTTATACTTTTGAGGGAAATGCCTCCACATGGTATTTTTCTCAACAACCCCAAACCATCGTCTCTTGGTATAAGTTTGAAACTTGTTTCTTGGAAAATTTTGGAGATGATAAATCTCCTGAAGTCTTGGTTATGGAACTCTCCAGTCTAAAAATGAATCCTAAGGAAAAAGTGAAAGACTTTAACCAAATATTTCTTACTTAAAGAATAAAATCCCTACAGATTCAATGCCCGTTGAAAGTTTAATCATTGCATATTATGCTAAAGACTTGCAAAATAATATAGCCATATGGGTCAAAAGGTCTAAAAAGAACACATTGCTTGAAGCCTTTGAGGAGGCAAGCCAAATTGAAAAGGATATTTTGAGCCTAAAAGATAATCTTAGTAGTGAAGGTGAAACAACCTCATCCTCTAAAAAGAAAATAGAGATCCTTACTAGGCCTCCTCAAACTAAAAATTAACCAAAAACTTTAGACTTAGAAATCTTGCAGAAATCTTTCCAAAAATTGTCCAATCAGGTCATTGACTTGAAGAGATCAGTCGAGGAGGCATAATCAAGTAAAGGAAGTTTTAAACCTACTTTCAAAAAACCTTTTCCTCCCAACTGGACAAACCCAACCATAGAAGGTCTAAATTTTGAAAGTTTGCAGTATGCTTTGCAAACCATCTTAGAAGCACATGATAATTATGTTTATGTCCCTCCTAAAGGTTCGAAAGACGTGGTTGAGGAAGAAGTACCGGAAGAGGAGGAATCACATCCCAATATCTTCGGTCACTTCTCAGACAATATCTTCCAGGCAAATTTTGAAATTGTTCACCCCTACAACACAAGAAGCAAAATGCAATACAAACCCCCTTTTGAAGTCGGGAAAAATGTGTTTCCAAAAAATTCAAAGCAATATGAAATTAAACATAGCTTAACAACCCCAATTTTAGAATACGGTTTGATTGAAGATCTAAAATAGTTGAGATCTAATATTTTTGTTTTCGAGTTGCTGAAATTTGCCCTTATTTTGCAGAAAATGCTTCAAAATATCGCTGAAAATAGTAAAAATAGTGATCCTAGCAGCAAGAAATCAGCATAAATCGATTCAAATACAGCCAAAAAAATCCCAACTAAAATGACATCTAAACTTCCAGATAAAATGGATTTAGCAGGAAAAACTGCAGCAAATGTAGATAAAATTGTTTCAGGGACAACAGTTAAAAATCAACAGAATTATGTTGTTAACACTCGAAAAAATGTCTCGCCTTTTTTGTTAACCTTTGAAATTTTTAATAGGAATGTACATAAATGCATGGTCTATAACACCCCAGGTTTCAAACCCCCATTTTAAATAAGGTATTGTTACAATGATGAGAGGCCTAAGTGCCCAAACAATTATTAAAGGGCCAGTATGCCCGAGAAATGTAATGTTTTGATCATTATTAATAATAAACATATCATTGGTTGCTAGAAAGAAAAGGAATAGAGTTATAGGGGGCTATGATTCCACAAGAGAGGGAGCTTGAGGGACTAAGTGTTTACCCATATTTTTCCTTATTATCCTTTTGTCTAAGGGAGGGGATCAGTTACGTGAACTTCTTGAGAAGGCTAGGAGGTTCTTGTTTTCCCCACGAGGTTACTTAAACCCACCTCTAGTCTGATGGGGGGGGTTTGACTAAGGACTTGTTCACTGATTTCCCATTCACTCACTCATTTTTCCCTCACACACTCCCATGTACACACTCCCATGCACCCCCTGACCCATCATTGACCCTTCCTCACCTGTGTCTTGGATTGGCAAAGGAAACAGAGTTGTTGAAGAATTAGCCATAGGATAGTTGGTTGTAGTGGTCACTAGTGTGATCCAACTGTGACCTAGGGTCTGCATGTCTAAAATGCATTGGCATGTGCCCTATTTTGCTCACAACTGTGAGTCCTGAGAGTTCCAACATTGAGATTCTGGACCAGTTGTGCTGGAAGCCATGACAGGAAGGAGAAGGACTGCCTGAGGGACTGTGTGGCAAGGAAAGGTGGAGGTCCATTCTCTTGGGTGGAACAGGCTAGGTAGAAGAGATTTGGGCACTTGGATTGTTGTGGGTGTCGGGAAACCTATGAGAGCTTGAGAGCTGACTTGTTTGGGAACCCAATTACACTCTGGAATTGTCCTTGTGGATTCATAGCCCTGGCTCAAGGGTGACATTGTTGTTGAGATATGGTGTCTACGGTTGGGTGGAATTTCCTTGGTCTGCAGCCAATCGGTTTCATATTTTATAAAGATAAGTACTCTCTATCATGATATGATTATCTATGTATGAATCTATTTTCGCTATGTATATTTCATTATCGTTTAATATAATCATTATATTATGCATGCTTACTGGATATTGCTATGCATGTCATTAAATTTGTTATCTTATGCACCCTTAATAAATAAAGAAGGTATAAGTCATGAGAAAAGAAGTCCAAGGGTGGGCTTGTAGGTAGCGTACCCGGCCTGTGGGTGGTTGGGTATGTTAGAGTTTGGTATCAAAGATTCTGGTTGAAGCACCAGGCCGGTATGGGCCGGGTCCATTGGTTAGAATCTCATGGTCGAGATCAAACTTTGACTGGGCAGTTGAAAATATTAGGAGGAATAGCATTGTAGAAGCTACGTAGGAGACGGAATGTCATGGATCCCTTGTGAATGTTCGAAGGATCATGACCATTCCTTTTTATTTCGGGAGCGATCTCCACCATTGGATCAGGGGGGATCCGATATCATTGAATTGGAGGATAGGTGAACAGGGGTCGTCCGATGAAAAGGAAGCAAGGTTAAGGTCGCGAACGTCAGATCCCATTGGAGAGAGATATCAACGGCCAACAGGCATTGCGGGAAACCAAGTTGCACGAGAGATAATTCCCCAAGGCGGTCCTGCAATCCAAACCACGGTTTCCCTAAGGGGTTAAGTGTCAGGATCAGGAGAATTACGGGATGAAAAGCGGTTTAATCCAAACATGTCAGGATCACAATGTGTGCCATGTGTCAGTAATATTTGAGATTTAAGAATATTTAAAAGACGATTAGAACGTGACATGTTTCACCCACCTAATTGGACCACATTTCCTCTTCTAGCATTTCACCATGTGGCGAAAGATCGTGCAGTCTGGAAGACTAGGCACTCCAGAAAGGAAAGACATGACAGGTTGCATTTCATCAAAAACTCCTGAAGGCCCAAAGGCTAGAGTATATATTGACTATCGATTCCATAAGAAACATGTCGAAGGATCGTCGAATTCGGGTGAAAGCTCTCTGAGAGAAAGTACAAGAGGAAAGTCTGAAACTTCTGAAGCCCAAAGAGCCGAAGTGATTCAAAACCCTACTGGTCTATGGGAGGAAACTCATCGGCAGATCCTAAACTACAGGTAAAAGCGTTCCGAGAGGAGGAAAGCGAGGAAAGTTGAGACCCCCGAAGCACAGAGTCCCGAAGTGGACCTCGATCGTCGATCGCAAAAGAGGAAAAGGACAGTTGATCTGGTCCTGGATTAAATTTTCGAAGTCTTGAATCTCTGGACAAGTGCTTTTTTAGCTAAGTGTAGGTTCATGGTCATGGTCATATGAAGATTCAGAGCTAAGGAAAGGAGGGATAAGGTCACAATTGGTTTTCCTCAAGACCAAAAAGTGCCAAGGAAGGATTTAGCCATAGCTTCTAGTCGTGGTCACCCGAGAGGAGGTTCAAAGGAAGCACCTGTGCAGGGTGAAAAATCTGTGTCATCTAAGGATAACATGACACAGTTATTTTCGGAGAATGGGGATATGATCTCCATAAACAAAACAACAAAAAATGACCTGTAGCATGGTTTGGGAATTTTGTTATCATATGTGTAATTCTAAAAAAATGGTCACTTGCACATTTTGCATAATTAAGAGGCTTAAGCACTCCATCTTAGTATGCGTATTGAGGAAATGGAAGAAGCTGAGGGAGCCTCCAGTAATGAAAAGGAGGCCAGAGGACAAAATACCAGAGTTGGTAATGTAGAGACAGAGTCCAATGGACGCAAGGGAAAATAAGAACAGGAAACATTAATAGAAACGGTGAGAATCCTGAAGATGGAAGTGCAGAGATACAAAGCAGACAACTAGAGACTGATGAGAGAGCAAAGTCAGATAAATTCTCGAGTGTTGCGGAGCTTAAATCAGTTGTAGAGGCAAGCGAAGAAGGGATCAAACTCAAGACAAGAGGAAGAAGGAAAGTGTCATGAAAGAGGAGATGCTCATGGAAGAGCTGGTTATTCCAGAAGTGATAGTAGATCTCATGGACACCACTCACCTCCTTACTCATAAAGAAGGTTTTATGGATCGGATGATCCCGTAAGCAGTCTAGAGGTGTCTCCTGTCAAACACCAGAGAAGGAAAAAAGAGGTATATTATTTGCAAGGAGAGCTGAGGAAGATCAAGCCACCTTCCTTTGCAGGTGAAAGAGAAAGGGAAGATGATGTCGAAGCATGGTTGCTTGGGCTCAGGAGATATTTTTAGTTGCATAACTATTCATGAAACCTGGAAGCTAGGATTTCCACCTACCACTTACACGAAAAATTCGCAATATGGTGGGACCAACTGAAGCAAGTGGATCATGTTAATGAAAGTAGGATCACTTGGAAGCAGTTCAAGAATTACTTCCAGAAGGAGTACCTCTCAGAGAATTTCTATGACAAGAAAATGCAGGAGTTCTTTGAACTCAGGTTGGGAAGCATGACTATGGAAGAATATGAGAAGAAGTTTTTGGGATTGTTAAAGTATGTCAGGTTCACTGGTGATGAGAAAGTGAAAACACAAAGATTTCTAAGTGGATTTCCAGCCTTTTTTAAGAAAAATATCAAGTATGATGAACCCAATACCTTGACTGAGGCCATCAGGAAGGATAAATACCTATATGAGAAAGGCCAAGGAAGATAATCCCTGCATAAATCTTGGAAGGACAAGAAGAATTTGAAGTCTGATCAGAGGAGGAAAGGATTTAAACTTCCCTTCAATAGGAATGAGCCTGATAGAAATCATCAAGATCAGTATGCTAAGGGGGATTCCAACAAAGAAGATTCCTTGGGAAAAATGGGAAGACCACCAATCCAATGTTGGGGATGCAAGGAAGATCACTTGTACAAGAATTGCCCACATAGAAGGGACGGAGTGAATACTTTGCAAAACATCCAAGAGGCTACAACAATCGGAGATATGGGAAGAATATATGCATCTTTAAATGATCGACAAGCAAAGTACCATTCCAATATGATTGAGGTGGAGGCTAAGATCATAAATCAACCTATTGTTATTTTGATTGATTCAGGAGCAAGTCATTGTTACATTGATTCTAAGATAGTGGATAGATTACATTTGGAGAAAAGTGAACTTGGAAAAGAAAGTTTGGTTCAGTTAGCCACTGGAACCAAAAGAAGAATCCATGATATGGTCAGAGGTTGTTCCATATATCTTAACATCTTGAATAGTATTTCTAATCTAAATATCATACCATTGGGGTCTTATGATGTTATGATTGGGATGGATTGGTTGGACAAGCATCATGTTGTCCTAGATTCTCATAACAAGACATTTACATGTCTTGATGGAAATGGAAAATAGAGCACTGTGAAAGGAGTTCCAAGACCCATCTCTATAAGCGAGATTTCGGCCTTGCAACTGAAAAGATGTTTTAGAAAAGGATGTCAACTTTATGCAGATCATGTGGAGGAACCAGTTGATACAAAGGGGCCAAGCCTTGAATATTTCTCGATACTACAGGAATTTGAAGATGTATTCCAAGAAATACCCGGATTTCCACCAAGAAGGGAGATATATTTCTCAATTGATTTAGTGCCAGAAGCTGCCTAGGTGTCAAAAACACCTTACAAAATGAGCACCCCGGATTTAAAAGAATTACAAATGAAGTTGGAGGAATTATTTAAGAAAGGGTACATACTTCCAAGTGTTTCACCTTGGGGAGCACCAGTACTTTTTGTCAAAAAGAAGGATCGAACCTTGAGGCTGTGTATTGAATTCCGACAGTTGACTGAGTACACTATAAAGAAAAAGTATCTGCTACCCTGAACTGATGACCTCTTTGATCAACTAAGAGGAGAAAAGATATTTTCAAAGATTGACCCGAGGGAAGGATACCATCAGGTAAGAATCGAGGAAGAAGACATTCATAAGACAACCTTTAGGAGCAGGTATGGGCATTATGAATTTGTAGTGGTTCCTTTTGGACTAACCAATGCACCAGTTGTCTTCTTGTGCTTAATGAATGGCATATTCAGAAATTATTTGGAAAAGTTTGTCATAGTATTCCTGGATGACATACTTATCTATTCTAAGTCTGAAGTAGAGCATGAACATCACTTAAGATTGGTATTGCAAGTGTTGAGAGAACATCAGTTGCATGCCAATTTGAGTAAGTGTTCTTTTTATCAAAAGAAGATCCATTACTTGGGACACATTATTTTGGAGCAGGGCATAGCAGTAGATCTAGAGAAGTTCAAAGCCATTAGAGGATGGTCAACACCCATAAATGTGTTAGACGTTAGATATTTTTTGGGATTATCCAGCTACTACAGAAGGTTCATAGTAGGGTTCTCTAAGATTGCTCATCCCATCAGTTCTTTGCAAAAGAAGGGAACTAAATTTGAATGGACACTCAAGTGTGAAAAGAATTTTAATCTGTTGAAGTAATTACTTACTAGTGCGCCTGTGTTAAAGATTGCTAACCCAAATGAAAGTTTTGTGGTATGTACAGACGCTTGTAAGGAAGGACTTGCAGGATTCCTCACACAGAATGGACATGTCATTTTATATGAGTCTATAAATCTTAAGGAACATGAGAGGAACTATGCCATGCACGGCTTGGAACTTCTTGTTGTTGTTCACGCCTTGAGGATGTGGAGGCATTATCTCATGGGAAAGAAATTTGAATTAAGGACAAACCACTTTGGTCTCAAGTATCTTTTCAAATAGCCGACCTTGAATGCCAGGAAAACATGATGGATGGAATTTTTAAGTGAATATGACTTCGATATCAAGCATATCAAGGGAAAGGAGAATAAATTTGTCAATGCACTTAGTAGAAGAGTGCATATCATGCATGCTACAGCCGTTAGTATTCATCAATCTGACTTGAAGAGCAGAAGTTTAGATGGTCTTGTTACAGATCATCATTACCTACGAGTAAGGGAAAACTTATAGCAGGGATATGTATAGTAGAAAACAAAAGATTATGAGATAAATGAAGATGGATTACTCATGCATAAAAATAGAATCTATGTTCCTAGTTCCTGAGAACTGAGGAATGTGGTATTGAAGGAAATGCATGATTTTCTTTATGATGGACATCCTGGTTACCAGAAAAAAATTACAGCAATAAGAAGCTAGTTCTTTTGGCCAGGAATGAAGAAGGATGTTGTTTATTAAATCGCTCGATGTATGGAATGTCAGAAGGTGAAGGGTGAGCATAAGCACCCAACGGGTTTGCTGCAACCATTGCCAATTCCAAAGAAGAAATGGGAAGTGATCACCATGGATTTCATCACAGGATTACCCAGAACGAATAAGAAACACGATTCAATCATGGTGGTGGTTGAAAAATTAACTAAGGATGCTCATTTTGTGCCTGCGAAGAAAATGCATACAATGGCTAATATTGCATAAAATTTCATGAGAAAATTGCTAGGTTGCATGGGATACCTAGGACAATTGTCTCGAACAGAGATACGAAGTTTACCTCCAATTTCTGAAGGGGATTGTTTAAAGGATTTGGCACAAATATAAAATTTAGCACAACATATCATCCCCAGACGAATGGGAAAACAGAGAGGGTCAATCGAATAATTGAATACATGATGAGAATGTATGTGATGGATAAGCCATCTAAGTGGGAAGATTACTTACACTTGGTTGAGTTTGCATATAACAATGGGTATCAAGCTTCATTGAGATTGAGCCCATTTGAATCCTTGTATGGTAGGAAATGAAATACTCCAGTGAGCTGGGACAACCCAACAGAAAGAGTGGTTCTTGGGCCAGAGTTGCTCAAGGACATGGAATACCAGGTGGTAAAGATTAAACATAATTTAAAGGCAGCTCAGGATAGACAGAAATTTTATGCAGACAAGAACATGATAGATAAAGAATTTAAAGTAGGGGAGAATGTACTTTTGAAAGTGAAGCCCAAGAAGATCTCTTTGAAATTGGGTAGTTTTACAAAGATGGCAGCCAGGTTATGTGGTCCATTTGAAATATTGGATAGAATAGGGCCAGTTGCATACATGCTTGCATTGTCTGCTTCCATGAATGTGCATAATGTATTTCATGTATCTTTACTAAAGAAATATGTACATTATCCTAACCATGTTATTGATTGGCAACTAATTCAGGTAGAGATGGAGGGAGACTTCCAGGATCAGCCAGTGCTGGTATTGGATAGAAAAGTCAAAATGCTCCAAAATCAAGTTATAGAATTGGTAAATTTTCAGTGGACCTGCTACGACCCTGAAGATGCTACCTGGGAGCATGAAGATGCCATGCAAGTAGAGTACCCATAGATTTTTGAATAAATTTGAGATTTTGATCTCTATTTTGTATATGCACTAAGGACAGTGCCAAAATAAGGGGGAGGGGATGTAACACCCTAGGTTTCAAACCCCCATTTTAAATAAGGTATTGTTACAATGCTGAGAGGCCTGAGTGCCCAAACAATTATTAAAGGGCCAGTATGCCCAAGATATGTAATGTTTTGATCATTATTAATAATAAACATATCGTTGGCTGCTGGACGGACAAGGACTAGAGTTATAGAGGACTATGATTCCACAAGAGAGGGAGCTTGAGGGTCTAAGTGTTTATCCCTATTTCTCCTTATTACCCTTTTGTCTAAGGGAGGGGATCGGTTACGTGAACTTCTTGGGAAAGTCTAGGAGGTTCTTGCTTTCCCCACGAGGTTACTTAAACCTGCCTCTGGTCTGATGAGGGGGTTCGAATGAGGACTTGTTCATTGATTTCCCGTTCACTCACTCATTTTTCCCTTACGCACTCCCATGCACCCCTTGACCCATCATCAACCCTTCCTCACCTACATCTTGGATTGCCAAAGGAAACAGAGCTGCTAAAGAATTAGCCATGGGATTGTTGGTTGTAGTGGTCACTGGTGCGATCCAGCCATGACCTAGGGCCTACATGTCTAAAATGCATTGGCATGTGCCCTATTTTTCTCACAACTGCGAGTCCCGAGAGTTCCATCATTGATATTATGGACTAGTTGTGTTCGAAGCCCCGACATGAAGGAGAAGGACTACCTGAGGGACTGTGTGGCATAGAAAAGTGGAGTTCCAAACTCTAGGGTGGCACAGGTTGGGTAGAAGAGAGTTGGGTACCTGGATTTTTGTGGGTGTCGGGAAACCTATGAGCTTGAGAGCTGACTGGTTTGGGAACCCAATTACACTATGGAACCATCCTTGTGGATTCATAGCCCTAGCTCAGAGGTGACGTTGTTGCTGAGATTTGGAGCAATGGTGTCTACGGTTGGGTGGAATGTCCTTGGTCTGCAACCAGTCGGTTTCATATTTTATAAAGATAAGTGCTCTCTGTCGTGATATGATTATCTATGTATGAATTTATTTTTGTTGTGTATATTTAATTATCATTTAATATAATCATTAGATTATGCATTATTTTTGGATATTGCTATGCATGTCATTAAATATGTTATCTTATGCACCCTTAATAAATAAAGAAGGTATCATTCATGAGAAAATAATTCGAAGGGAGGGCTTTCAGGTAGCGTACCCGACCTGTGGGTGGTTGGGTATGTTACATGGTCAATTCCGATGCATCGTCAAACGTGATGCCTCTATCTGTTTTTCAAAAAATTGATGCAGAAGTTAAACCTTTTGATCTCAAAATCATTCAGCTAGATCGAACAAACGTTAAGGTAATTGGTGAGCTTAAGAATGTTCTGGTTAGATTATCATCCAACCCTAAGGTTCATCAGATAATTAACATTATCGTTGTTGATATCCTTGAAGTTTATGGTTTGTTTTTAAATAGGTATTGGTCAGAACAACTGCATGGTTACTTTGCCACAGATTGGTCTCATTTGTGGCTTCCTGAAAATGGACAACCCAACAAAATTAGGATAAATAGAGAACGTTATATTAAGCATATCGTGACGGACCTAATTGATCCAAATGAACCTTTTGTTACATCTGCAAACTCATTTGAAACACAGGGAATTAATACCTTCTTTGGTAATTTCATGACCAAAATTTCTTCTATTACTGATACTGGGTAGCAATCAGAAGTTATGACCTATACTCAGACATCAGCTTTGTCAAGTGTCCCAAGTACTGCTAACGAAGCCCAAATCTGGTCATTGTACTTTGATGGATCCAAATCTAAAGAAGGAGCAAGTGCAGGTTGTGTACTCATCGATCCTGCAGGTAATAAGACTTTTATTGCTTTCCAACTAGAGTTTGAGTGCACTAATAACACCGCCGAGTACACAGCACTTCTACAAGGACTTAAGAAAACTTTGGATATGAACGTGTAGAATTTGATGGCATTTGGTGATTCGAAAATCGTGGTTAGGTAGGTAAGAAACGCCATACATTTCTTGTCACCACATCTGAAAATCTACCAAACTAAGATGTGGAGTTTAATGCAAATATTTTCAACATTTAACATAAATTCCATTCCTAGATTAAGTAATTCGGAAGTTGATTTATTGGCCAATGTTTCTTCTAAACTATTGCCCACTAAAGATATTTCCCCTAATGAATTTTCAATTGAATTGTTGTTCAGAATGTCGATCCCAGATAGCATCACAAATTGGAGAGTATTCGATGATGACCAACATATTATCAACTTCCTACATATGGAAGATACTTTCCAAGGTGTAGTCATTGATGAAGGCACTCACGATGAAAACCTTCAAAACTTCAAGGTAATATTAGATCCTAGATCAATTGAATCGACATCTGATCTGGTAAAATCTATCCCCAAATCTGTTGTAAGACTAGAGAAATTTTATGACTTGCATGATAAATTTATAGGGACAATAAATTGTAAAATGAATAGTTCTTCTTTGATTTATGAGACGGATAATTTAGGAACAAAGGACAATCCTCAAAATATCAATTTGGGAACAGGATTTTCCGAGCAAGAACGATCTGCCTTTTTAAAAAAAAATATATAATTTAAAGACATTTTTTCCTAGACATATGATGACTTGAAAACATTCGACCCCAACATCATACAACATGTCATCCCCATGAAACCCCAGACTCAGCCTTTTCAACAGAAATTGAGGAGGATGCGCCCTAAAGTGGAACCCACTGTTAAAAAATAACTGAATAAATTACTAACTACAAATATAATTTTCCTGGTAACACACATGCAATGGGTGTCTAATCTGGTCCCTGTAAGGAAGAAAAGTGGTGAAATTCGACTTTGTGCCGATTTTCAGAACCTAAACCGAGAATCTGATAAAGACAACTACCATGTTCCTCCAATGGAAAAAATTCTATATTAGGTGTCTGGTTCCGAAAGACTATCTTTGCTAGATGGTTTTTCGAGATACAACCAGGTCCTCATGTCTCCCTTAGATCAGCTTAAGACCACCTTTCGCACCCCATGGGGCACTTATGCCTACATGAAAATGTCTTTTGCACTGATAAACGTTAGTGCCACCTTTTAGAGAGCAATGGATATTGCTTTCTGTGGCCTCATTAACCAATCAGTCGTGTTCTATCTTGATGATGTCATCATCTTCTCTAAAAACAATAAAGATCACGTGTCTCACCTCAGGGCTGGCCTGGAACAATGTCGCAAGTTCGACATATCTCTCAACCCTAAGAAATTGGTCTTTGAAGTGGAGAAAGGTAAACTGCTTAGGTTTATAGTGTCTAAGGACGAAATGATTATTGACCCTGAAAGAACCCAATCTATTGCTAAACTACCCCCTCCTTCTTCCAAAAAAGGCATGCAGTCCTTTTTGGGCAAGATTAATTTCTTCAGAAGATTTGTCCCAAGTTTCTCGGAAATGGTAAGAACATTACATAATTTAATTAAAAAAAGGATGTTTTATACCATTGGGGATTGCAAGAAAGTCAATATTTCGATTCAATTAGAAAAGCAATAATAGAAGCCTCTTCCTTGATGAGTCTTGATTTTTCTCAGGATTTCACTCTTTATACTTTTGTGTCTGACCGATCTTATGCTGATGTGTTAACACAAAAAAATGTTGAAAGCAATGAGATACCCATTTCCTTCATGAGCTCAACTTTCAAAGGAGCAGAGCTTAACTATGCAGCAGTAGATCAACATGCATATATTGTTTTTAAAGCAGTGAAACACTTTTGGTCATACCTGCTGAAATCCATAACCAAAGTTATTGTTCCTTACCCAACTGTAAGAAACCTGTTAGTACAAAAGCACTGGGTGAGAAAAGGGAAAATTGGATGATGTCATTACAAGAATATGACCTCGAAATAACCCCTACACAGATTGTTATAGGTCAAGGCCTATGTAAACTAGTGGTTGATTCAGTTGAAGAATAGGAAAGTCAAATCAACACCTCAACTGTAAATCAGCATAATGAAAAACAAATCAGCTGTGTACAATTTAATGCCAATTCTTGGTATGAGATCATTAAATTTTATTTGACACATGGATCTTCTCCTTGCAGTATTGACCCTAGAAACAAAAGAGCACTTAGGCTAAAATATGCATCTTTCTAGTTAATAAATGATGTATTATTTTGAAATAACTTTGATGGTGTTTCTCTGCATTGTTTAGAAAATGAAGAGTCGGAAAAAGTGTGATATGAACTTCATGCAGGTGAAGCCGGTGGTCACTTTGATGGATATACAACTACTCACAAAGTGCTAAGAATTAAAATTGGAAGAATTAATTCACACAACACAAAACATTTTAATTACTTAACAAACAAATGGGGGTTACATATATAGCATGCAGATCACTGACTCAAGTGGATCTGATTAGCTAAAAATAGTAAACCTAGAAACTCACAGTTACAACAGTCATAGTTGAAACTAACTATTACAACAGTAATAGTTAACCTAGAAACTCATGATTACAACAGCTATAAGCATTATCTCTAACACCCTCTCTTAATGCTTACATTACAAATATCTCAATCACAAATTACAAAACATAACAAAAGGTTACAATACTAGAACTTTCATCTGTCTGTCTGGTCTTCCTCAGCACTGAAACCCACTCTGCAATCACACGGCTTCCGCTCTTTCTTCTCCCTCTTCTTCGAGCTACCCACTGACACACTTAAATTCAAAACGCCTCTGACCAT
>JZKD02S2058304.1:335925-357574 GCA_000966675.3 Picea glauca
GTAAAACACTGGTGTACTATGTATGTGTGTGATTGTTTATTTATTACTGCTCATTATTGGATAATAATTATACATTGATATAACATTTGAAGAAAAAGGATTATAATTACGTTATCACTGATTCACCCTCCCCTCTCATTAATCCAACATACCCTTGGTCGATTTTGTATTGCATCGATCTTCCATCTCCTCGGTACCCTGTGATAGCTACCTCTGTTGGGTAGAGCATTACTATACCGATGTTCCTCTCTGACAGGCCCGAATTAAAAATTTGACTACTCAGAACGATCTACTGAATCAAGAGAACATTGATCTCAAGACACATGAAGAGAGGGAGAATAAACATATCAAGAGATATGGAAACATGGTCATTAAGAATGCGACCAGTGTCAAAGAAATTATAAACTCTGAACTATTTTATCCCTCTTTGGCATATTTTTAATGGTAAAACGTTTTGTTTTGATTTCATTAGATTTTGTTATCTAAGTCGAAATAAGTAGATTTGAATTTTGATTTCATTTACTAAAATTAAGACTGGCTACAGAATCTTCGATTATGTAGCCATTCCTTTTAATAATGATAATTAGTAAAAAAAAAATTCTAATATACAAAATTGGTTTTGCTATTCTCAGGAAATTGGAGATTCTGCCGTTGATTACTTGGAAGAAATATTTTTAATTATATGCTTAAATGATTAGTAGTTTCTCCTTCTTTATGTTTTATAAAAAAATTGATTTAATTTTGAATAAACCAACTCTAGTATGAGTGGTTTCCAATCCATTATTTTTGTAATATTACTTGATTTTGGGAGATTCAACTCTATACTATGAGATATGAGTATTTGGATCCTAGATTACTTTAAATGTTGTTCACTTTTGTTAGTGAAAACATATTTGATTGGAACGCATTATGGACATGTAATTCCCAAGACTGTATGGACAAGTTGTTCACAGTTCGGCTTTAGACCAATGTGACACTGTTCCATTTATGTTTTGCCTCTTATATCATGGAATATTAATATGTTATATAGCTTTAGTCTCATTAGCATATAATGTTTCATTTTATTCAGCACTTTAAATTTTGTCTATAACTTGTTGTTTCATATATTATATCTCTGATCATTATTTCACTTTAATATCATTTATTTATGCTTGATGTTAAGTTGATGTATCATATGAATGCTTCACATTAAAATTTCTTTTACTGTAAACATTCATCATTACAAGGTCACTAGATCTATATGTTTATTACTCTGTTCTTATATCCTTGCTCCCAAAAACGCTTTGAGTTTATTCTAGAGATGTTAGCACAAGCCTATTACAGATTTCTCTCACAGGAAATATAGATGGAAGTTTGGATTGCACAGGGATATAGACACAGTATGAGACTAATCTTAGGTTAGTTTTATTCGCATTTAATTCATGTTATTATTTTATTTATTAGTGAAATAAGACAGTTTAAATTGGTTGTGACTATTATTTTGTTCTTGTTTCAGATTATGTTTTATTAGTATCTTTTTGAGTTCTTAGATTTTAAATTATTAAACAAAAAATACAAAAAATATGTTCTTTCTTTATCTACTTCATAAACAATTAAAAAAACATTGATTTCGCAAGACATCCACCAAAACTTGCAAATTGTAAATATCCTGTTCATAATCACATATTCATATTTATGTTTTTGTTTAACATTTGTAAATAATTAGATTTGTGTACATGTTATTGTAGTTATATCTTTAGAGTAGTTTTTTTTTTTTCATTATTTTAGGACCCTAGTTGGCTAATAGAGCCATTAAACCCATCAGGATAGATCACACCAAATGGCTTGGGTTAATTAGACAACCCTAGACTGGATCTATCCTTCCATTTGACAGTATTTCATTTACGCCTGCCAACAAGTACCTTCCTACAACATGCCACCCCTGTTCCAAGCCATGATCTCACAAGGGAATGATTCAACTGGTTTCAAGACTTAAAATGATCTAGGAAGGTTACTCTCCTTCCCCCACTGACAACAATATAAGTTGTCACCTTCACACTAAGCTCAGAGCTTCCAAATATTTATCATGTACCTTCTCAACTAGATTTCATTTCCACAAGGGAGCCCCTTCTCTTCTATATAGTCCCTCGGCAATCTCTCCTTACAAATGTCTATTTTTGTCCAGTAAGTACTAAGTTGCAACCCATTGTCGCTCCAGTCTGGATCTGGGTCTTCTTTGTTTCAGGGTGATCATCAATATCTTGGATGAGCTTCCTATTTTCTTCAAGGAAATATCTTCAATTTCTTCTCTTCTTTGATTTGCACTAGTGGACATATTTTTTCACTACATCGTTAGACTATGAGCTTGCATCTCACTTACTCTTCTCCAGATGGTTCTCCTCCTCTTTTCTCCATGATTTTTTCTTTTCACATATTCACATATACTTGTCTCTCTCTAATACCACTCACGGTATCCTTTCCATTATGTCCGGACTCGTGTATTTTCCACCTTTGGTCTCTTCTTCCTCATTGTCCTTGGGACTCCCATGACTTATTCCAGACATCGCCTCTTGTTTGAGGTCTAAATTCTTGAAAAGGACCCTCCATGGAGTGTCATCTTCATCAAGTTATTCAGTTGACCCTTTATATTCTCAAGAGACTAGGTCTGTCAGCAGTTATTAACTTCCTCAACCATTGATCTGACTTCTATAATTGGTCACGTGGCTTCATGAAGATCTGGGTACATTGGCAGGTGTGTGTTTATGTCTTGCAAGCATATGTTGGCTTGATAAGAAAGATTTATATTTTCTTCACTGAAACATCTCAGCTCCACCTCACCAATTCCACTTCATCAATTCCACATGTGATGTCATGGCTAGTACTTTTAAGGATTTTTCCCCTCGGTCAGTTGTCTGGTGTTTTACATTAATCAAAACATTATTACAAGATTCATAGATACATTATATAAAGTCTTAGCATAATTAAAATCATGGGGGGAAATAGGGTGTTACAGGAAGCTATCCCTTTGGCACAAGTAATTGAACGAGTAGTTATTCAATTTTTGAGATAACATTTAATTACTAGGTTTGGGTTCCCTTAGTCACTGTGTTCAATAATGTTGCCTATTTTTATTCTTTTTTATTGTTTGAATTTTCTTTGCATAAGGAAATAATTATTAGATATTCAAATATCATCCTCAAGGTAATGGAGTAGATGAATCAACAAATAAAAATGTGATTTTTATTCTTAAAAATACTATAACTGAGAATCACTGAAACTGGCACAATGCCTTGTCAAATGCTCTTTGGGTTGATGAAGTTATCCCTAAAGAGGAATTATGGACTTCTCCTTATTATTTGTTATATAAGAAAGAGCCAATTCTTCCACCAAACATTTTCTCACCATGTTTACAATTGTCCCAAGATTCAAGGGGTGAACCTTCTTCCACCCTCCAAAATAGAATTGACATGTCAATTATGTTAGAAGAAGAAAAGGATAAGGCCAAGAATAATTTTGCATCTCACCAGTAGATCATAAAAATATGGTTTGATAAACATAATTTTGGTGATCCAAAATGTATCACTATATAATTTTTCATCTATCTTGGTACTTTATGGGTGGAAAAAATGGAGGATTTGGCTTACAAGGTCCATTTTAGTCGTGGGTCCTACTTTGGATATTTGTGATCCAAAACCTTCCAAATCCATTTTGAGGTATTGAATGGAATTTTTTGGGGTCAAAAATTTATGAGCATAGCTCTTAGTCCCTCGATGTTTTTCTACACAATGAGACCTTTCCAACACTATGAAAATCACCACAATCAAAGCTTGTATGTGGAAGTTATACCTATTGCAAGTCGACCTACCTTGTTGACCACCATGATATTGAGTGAATGCCATGTCAACCCCCATTACTCACACATGTGGGGATAGCCACACATGGAATTTCAATAATATTCTAGAAGTTCCAAAACCTAACACTAATTTAGGGTTGAGGCATGCAAAAATTCTAACCCTAGATGACTATCGGGCTATGTTAAATATTGGGCCACTGAGAGGAGAAAGGATTCCATTGTTTAGCATTGTACTTGTTCCATATTTGAGTATATCATATAGGAGTGGTGTTTTAGAGAATAATAGAGGAGGAAGTATATTTTAAAGCATCCATTCAGGCCACAATTTCATAGGAAACTCCATAGTGAGTGCCCTTTTCTTTGTACTTGTATCTCATAACTAAAGAAAAGAGAGAATAGCATAAGCCTCATATTCTAGGCAATTTTTCTTCCATTTCAGGTTTCCTATGATACATATTTTGTTCATTTGTGTGGACGGAGCATTTATTTTCTTTTTCTTTCATTTTCATATTTCAATTATTTTCATAAATTTGAGCAATACGTTAGAGACAATAAATCTGATATCTAAGAAAATAAACCTGCATAGTAAAATATTTCAACATAATACAAGATCTGTTGTGATGAAATTTTCCAGTGGAATATCCACAATAGTTTACATATCATATTGGTATCAAAATAGTACTCTTTGGGGTATTTGTGGGAAGTTGTGGGATCTAGGAGTTGGATTAAAAATGAAGTTGAAAACCCTAGCTATGGAAGATAAGTTCAGTCATAGCAACCTGCATGATGTAGTAGAAGAGATATTTTCAAGGCTAGAAGATAAATTCATTGATATCTCTTGCAACATGGCCCTCCTCATGGTGGCTCTAGAGAACAAGTTCGGACCTTTCAAGGAGGTTGGTGGTTCTAACTTAGAAGTTGAATCGAATGAGAAATACAGAAACAATGAAGACCTAGATAAGGATTCAAAAAAGAGTCTGATAAAGATAAACCAAGTTTTAGTTCCATCTCTCCTTCACAACCTCTATTCAAAATGGATCAAAAGTAAAAATCAAACCCTATCAAGGGGATATCAATGTTGTTAAGTTGATTCATTGATTGTAATATTTAGAAGTTTATTTCAATGTCCATCATATAATTGAAGAACATAAAATTCCATTTTCCAGACTGAAACTAGAGGGACATGCACTAACCTAGTGGGAAAGCCACATGGAGACACTTAGGCTAGATGGTGATCCACTAGTAACTAAGTGGGAGTTTTTAAAAACTCTCATAAAGTCCCAATTATACCGTGTTATGTACATAGAGGACCAGTGTATCCATTGGCATCACTTCAAGCAGAAGCAAGGGAAGAGTGTGCAAGAGTACACCACTGAATTTTGGAAGATAAAAATCATGTTCTCTCCTAAGAACCCCAACATACTCAAGTATTTGAGGGGTATACATAGTCATTTGTGAAAGAAAGTGATTCTCTTCAAACCAAGTATTATTGACGAGGCCCATGTGCAAGAAAAATACTCAGAAAACATAGGCCATAAGAAAGTACAACCAAATGGTTCTAAACAAAAAGACTTCCAAGATGCTTCCAAGGAGGGGAAGAAGAAGTGGAAAGGAAAAGATAATAAAATGATAGCTATTACACATCAGTGCAAGGATCCAAACAACCACTGAAACCATTGCAATATTAATGGTCACACCAAACATAAGTGTTGGAAATTACATCTAGAGATGAATCCAAAGACTATAAGAAGGACGCCAAGAAGAAGAACATGCCAGATATGGATTCATGCAACTAGGTAGAGAGAAACTTGTATGTGGAAGAGAATATTGTCTACACTTCAGTGTAAAAGGAGATGAATCTAAGTATCCTTCATCACAAGGAAGAGAAGGATATGACTTAACTCTTTTACATTAACATCTAGGTCAAAAAGACTAAGGTAGATGCTCTGTTCGATTCTAATTCACAGACCAACCTCATAGCAGATGATTTGGTCAGCAATCTTGTGTTGCAGGTTCATGATCATGTGAGCCCATATACATTGGGATGGGTGAATAAGGATGCAAATATCAAAGTCACTAAACATCATAAGATCAAGTTTGTTATAATTTAATATTTTATTGATGAAGTGGAGTTAGATGTAGTACCCCTTGATGTGTGTGGTGTAGTGTTTGGAATCCCCTACAAGTATATGAGGGATGCTATCTTCATGTGAAGAGAAAACCAATACCACTTGATCAATGATGGGAATTTTTACATCATTAATGCACACAAAGGTAAATCAAATATTTCTCCGATAAGTTCCAACCAAGCCAAAATGTTGATCATTTCTAGTAAGAAGTGTGTATTTCTTGTCTTAAGAGAGACTCAATTGTTGTATCATGTTGTCATTGATGTCAAAGGATTGATGTCTTGTCATAGCAATATGTTTTGTATTGATTGATGGATTATGTTTTCATTGATGTATTTGATATCAAAGGATTGATGTAATCAATGTCAAAGGATTGATGTAATTGATGTCAAGTGGTGTCATAATGATATGTTGGTTGATAGGAAGAAGTTGTATCATTGACGTCATGTTATGGATGAAAGGAAGTACCAAATGGATGAATTCCAAATTGGTCCTCTTATGGTGAAATCCCTCATGGGAAGAAACTTTTTGAATTCCAAATGGTTAAGTGGTTGAGTCATCATAGATGTGTGGTTAAGGAACCCAAGGTTTATTGTAGAATAATGTAATGAATATCAATGAATTTGTCAGTGATACTATTCTATATGGATAGTGCTCGTCATGCCATTTTTGTTGATATGTGGAACGTCAATAACTCCTCATGATTAGAGATTTATGGCCATGTGAAGTTGGAGAACCCTCATGTGTTGTCTAGAATCCCCTAGAAGGTCAAATAAGTCAAATTATTCTAGAAGCTCCTAGAAGAAGTTGACCAGTCAAATTGGTTAGTCATGGGTTAAGTGGTTGCAGCAAGAAAACAATTAAAAATAAATTAGTTGCAACTAGAAGTGGAGAGTTTACTAATTGAGGATAAAGTGGTTATAAGTGGAAAAGTGGTTAGAAGTGGGTTAGCCCTAAAAGAAGGAAGTTGGGATAAGTTGGATAGAAAGTAACCCCTAGAGGAAGCTACATGGAGAAGTATAAATAAGAGAGAAAGGGCCTCTTATGTGTGACTCTCTTGAGCATATTGAAGATCTATTTTGGTGGAATATTCATTGCAGGTAATCATGGATGCATCAAAAGTTCCATAAGTCTGAGGCTTGATTGCAAAACTTTTGGAGGTTCAAAAAACCCTAATTTTATGAAACAATACGTAGGTTGCAGTGGGCTAGAGTGAATACGCACACGGGATGAAGGAGATCGGGTAACGTATAGTTTGGAAAGGACATGAAAATATTGAGTAAGTGATGGTGTCAGGTTCCTGAAGTCTATATATGTTATGGTTATATGTTGTCTTCATGCTTAGATTTTCTTATGGTATGGTGAATGCTTGAAGAATTTTTTGTATGGTTGCTATGATGTTTGGATATGGTAGATGGTGGCTGGTTATTTGAGCAGTTATGTTCTAATTGAGAGATATCCATAATCTGTGTTGGTGTATGCATGAGGGGCATGCATATTTTGTTGGATGGTGTAGATATATTTTGTGGTTGGTATGGTACAGGTTGAGCAGTGACAGACTTATTGTAGTGACAGGTTAATGGTGGATGTGATAGAGGCAGGAAGGATCTGAAGGGAAGAAGTTGTGAAGGTTCATAAACCCTAGTTTATGAAGGTGTACGCAGGCTAATAGAGAGAAGGACGCATACATACGCATTCCGAAGTATAGGAAGATCACATACATATGAAAGATGCAGTATAAACATGTCACGTACCTATTGAAATATTTCTTTATTTCCACAAGCAGGGTCTTGTACTAGAGGATTATATTTCTCACATATTAGTTGGTGTTGAGATATGCAAGTTGAGTCTTGCATTGAGATTTGGTGCTCTTTTGGAGTTGTTTCTCTTTTCAATTGATGTTGATAAACCCCAAGGATTATAGTCTGTAATACAAAAGAAACTTATACATATATCTTGTGTTCCTTGTGTTCTTAATGGTGATGGTTATATATATATATATATATATGAAATAAACTAAGTATGGATGGAATTAATGAGAAAATGGTAATTGTTAACTAAGGTGTTTTGTAAAGAAGTAAATATATCCCTACATTGAATCACCCCCCCTCTCAGTGTGGTCGGTGTGTCCAACAATTGGTATCAGAGCAGGCCTTCACCATAATTCTTTACAAGCTTGAAGGAAATTCATGGACACACAAATGGATGAACATGCAGATGAACTTCCCCTCTTTGATGAGACAGATTAATCGGCATGGAGAATAGAAATGAAATGGTTTTTGAAGGCAAAAGGAGTAGGTGTTTGGAACAAAACTATTGGTGGATAAGTTCCCTTGAAGAATAAGTCAAATTTTGAATCCAAAAGTGAAGCAAAGAAGAATGATGTAGTAGCTCTCAAGACCATTTTCAATGGACTCTCAAGTTCTGTCAAATAAAGCATGGGACAATGTACTTCCGCAAAGGATCTATGGATGAAGTTAAAGAAGGTATATCAAGACAAAAGTTCCATCAAGGAAAATGAAGGTAAAGACTCTCCAAAATTCTCTAATTGCAATAATTCTAAGTGTGATAATGTTGAATGTTCCTCTACAATTGAAGAAGAAGATATAGTATAAGTTTGTTGATTATTTGGATTGGTTTTCATTGATGTCAACCCTTGAAGAAAGTCTGGTAGCACAAAGGTTTGAGTAATGGACCCAATTTTGTTTGATGTATAATGGTATGAGTTTTAATATATTTGAAGGTAAGACTATACTATATGGATAGTACATGTCATGTCATTTCCAGTGGTATGTGGAACATCAAACAACTCCTCACGATTAGAGAGTTATGGCCATGTGAAGTTGGAGAACCCTCATGAGTCATCTAGAAGCCCCAAAATGTCAAAGTAGTCAAAGTGGTTGCAAAGAAGAAATTATTTAAATAATAAAGTGAATTTATGAGTGTACTATAAGTCAAAGTGGATACAAAATAAATTATTTAAATAATAAAGTTAATGGAAAAATTACTAAGTGGACAAGTGGTTAGAAGTGGGTTAGCCCTAAAGCAAGGAAAGTGGAAGAAATTATTTAAATAATAAAGTGAAGTGATGAGTGTACTATAAGTCAAAGTGGATATAAAAGAAATTATTTAAATAACAAAGTTAATGGAGAAATTACTAAGTGGACAAGTGGTTAGAAGTGGGTTATCCCTAAAATAAGGAAAGTGGTTTAAGATGGTTAGAAGATAACCCCTTTAGGAAGCTACATAAAAGTATAAATAAGAGGCAAGGGTATCTCATTTAATTACACTTGAGAATATTGAATATCTATAAGTGACTAAGGTAACCAAATGATATCTAAGGCGATTTTCATAGGGAAGGTGAAGTAAAGAAGGTCGAAATTCAAGGGAGGATAAATTATTTTGATGATTCTTTCTAAGGTATGCTATTTACAGGTCATCTCACCATTTTCGCAATAACTTGTTTTCTAGAATGATTCAAACCATGACATATGGATTTAATTAAGGAAACATATCCAAGTAGATTTCATAAAAATTTCATCTTGTGGGTCGTTTTATTTTTGTAGTTACACTTCGTGGAAAATAGGGTTTGTGGTTAGTCCTGAAACTAGTCTAAAACAAGTGTTTCGGGTAAAAACGTCATAATTTCTTCATAACAGATCCAAATTCAATAATAACAAATGCATTGGTTATATTACAGTCTGTGGTATTATGTGTACCATTTTTAGATCCATACAACACATATTCTGTGTGGGGAACGCTCTACAAGTTCTCTCTCCAGAATAAGCCAGAATTCAACAAGGTATGCCATTTTTGCTATAACTCCTTTTCTGATAAGTTCCAAGTAGTGAAACCTAGATGAATTGCACAAAATACATTGAAGAACATTGTGTACTATTTTCATATCTTTATTCATTACAGGTACATAGTTATGATTATTTCAAGTTAGGGTTGTTGACTAATCCAAAATTAGTCTTGTGAGACTAAAGTAAAGTTTGAAGAAAATGTTAGTCTCCTATTGTTAAAGTTAAGGAAGGTTTGCAGGTATGTGATCATATACACTGGGTCTGTTACAAAGTTACAAATCAAATTTGGAAGATGAAATTTATGAGGGCTTTTGGTTTAGGTACATGTTGGGTACATGGTTGAGACAAGTAGTTGATGAGTTGGCACAAACATGAGGTGTATAGTTGATGATGATGGTACATCTTGATGAGTAGATGATTCATGATTGGTAAATACTTGGTACATGGTTGGAAGCACTTGTTAGTAGTATTGTTGACACATGGTTTATGGATGATGTAGCATACTTGTCTTGGTATATAATTAGAAGCACATATTGATCTTGGTGATGATTATGAGTTGTTGTGTTATGCTTGGTTGATGCACATCTTGGTGATATTGTGCATATAGTTGAAATTTGTCTTGGTGATTGATCTTGGTGAGTAGATTTGATTTGGTTGATAATATTGATTAGACAAGTTGTTGTGATAGGTTGTTTGGACAAGTTATTGTGACAGGTTATTTGTACAGGTTTGGTGCAAGGTTGATGCATTTGTTTATGGTACATGTTGAGTTACATGTTGATGTATGGTACATGTTGGCACAAGTTATTGGTACAAGTTGTTACAGGTTGTTTGGTGGAGGTTGATTGGTACAGGTTTACAACAGTATATCTCTCAATGATAGTGTGGCAATGGTTCCATCATTCTACTTATATTTCAAGGTGGTTGGATGGGGCAAGGATAGGTGGTTGTAGCCACATTCCGATTATAGTCGGAGAACATAGGGGGTTGTAGCCTCCTGTTGGTTGTATCCAGAGAATTGAGTATTTGGAGCTTCCCTCAGGTTGTAGCCTGAGAAACTAGGGGGTTGGAGCCTCCTTCTAGTTGCAGCTGGAAAACAAAGGAAGTTGGTGCTTCTAATGAATTCAATTCTTAAAGACATATAAGAAAAAACATTATGTGGTTTTCTCCCACTTTAGGTTTCCACATAAAAAAAACTGGTGTATTGTGTATGTGTATGATTTCCCATTTGTTCATTGTTTATTTACTCTACAACTATTGGATGATAATGATACATTGATATAACATTTGCATTATGTGGTTAAAAAGGATTCAGTTTCTCTATTATTGAGTCACCCCCCCCTCTCAGTAATCCAACAAAGTTTGTGTAGATGAAGAGGAATATTTGTTGAAGTTAAAAGAATTTTTTTTATCTTAGTTAGGAGATGTTAGCATGAAAATAGGACATTCTTCAATTTCTTATGATTATCTTGAAAAATTCATTGAGGAAGTCCTAGAAAAATACCCAAGGCATACCATGGAACTAAAGAAAATGCTCAAAGAACAATAAGAAATTAAAAAGACACAATTAGAAGAAAAAGAAGAAGAGATCAACAGACTAAAGAATGAAATAATTAGTCAAGAAAAAGAAAATAAGAAGGTAGATGATGATCTTAGCAAAAGACTTGAAGTAATTGTCAATATAAAAACAAAAAATGAAGAAGCCAAAAGGATAGAGGAACTATTAAAGAATCAAGTAAATGAAAAGGAAGAGCCATGCCATAAGTTGGAAGTTCAATTTGTTGATCTAAGAAAGAAAGTAGAGAAGTCAAACACTCACATCAAGTTCATGAACAACTCAACCATCTTGAATGAAATCCTAGATAGCCAAAGATCTCCAAATGATAAATCGGGTCTTGGATACAACAAGGAAGCTATACACTTTGAAGCTAGCACTTTCAAGAAGCATGAGATAAGTCCTTCATTCTCAAAAGGTGGAAGCAAGTTTGCAATTCAAGAACCTAAAAAAATCAAGGAAACCTTGAAAAGAAAAGAGAAATGAATACATCAAGAAACCATATTTACACCTCAAAGCAAATTCAGAAGAGAGACGCCTTCAAGGTGGACACCAAAGCAAAGGTATGAAATTTGTTTTCATGGTCACTACTTCTCATGTAATTAATATGGTCACGAAGCTTTGGATTGTAGAAATTATGCAAGGAAATATGTTGGAAGGTTTCATAACACCCTAAGATGTTGGGGATGTAATCAAGTGGGACACATTGTTGTTCATTGTCACACCATGAGATGCTATAGTTGTAGTGGGTTTGGGCACAAATCCTATGATTGTTGGAACACAAGAAGACAGTCCATGAGGAGTGCTTCATATAGCATGGAAAGAAGATCACATGAAGCTAGGAAGGAAGACAATGTTGAAAAGATAGAAGCTCATAGTACAAGTTCCGAGAAGTTGGGACACTCTCAGAAGTGGATGAATAGGATTGAACAACCAGACATGAAGGAAGATGTAAAGAATCAGGAAAGCATTACTTTTTTTGAGGCATACGTGGGCTCCTGTGGCAGTAATCGTGTACATATGCGAGGTGACATATATAAAGTTTGCATACATGCATGAGATAAATAAGGAATAGGGTGCGTACCTATGGTAAAATCCTTAAGAAGAGGGTTGTACAGATGAATTGCAACATGGTTTGATTGTCTAACATTGTTTATGCAGGATCTGAGATGGTTTGGTTCAGTTTTTCATGATTATGTGCTTGTTTAATGAATGTATGGTGATAATATGTGGTTGAATGTTGGAGCATATGATTGATGCCTATATTGGATGTATGGTACTAACCCTAGAGTGTGCATTGAGGTATTTTTTGTTGAGGAACAATGATGGTTATATCAATGAAGTTATGGCACTTTGTTTATGAGATCTATCATGTTGATGTGATGATAGCTAGAGGTATATCATTGATCTATTGAGGCACACTCTTGGTACATGTTTAGAGGAACTATTGGTTTCTCAGTATTTTTTTTTGTATATGTTTTTGAGGTAGATTTGTTATGGTACATGGCTGGTACATATGTGAGCTCCATTGATATATCTTATGATGTATTGTTAAAGGCATATTTGATGGATGTCTTGGTGCATGCATTTGGCATGTGGTTGAGATACATATTGGTTCATGTAGTTGATGAGTTGATGAGGTGGTTATGTTGTACATAATTAATGAGTAATAGCTTGATATATAGTTGATGCATGATTGATACATACTTGGTTGTTTGGTAGAGGCACTTGATAGTAGTATGATTGACACATGATTTATGGTTGATATGGCATACATGTATGGGAACACATCTTGATTGTGGTTCATCCTGTTGAAGTTTGGTGCATGGTTGATGCACTTTCTATGGTACAGGTAGTAATACATGTTTGGTGCATGGTTGATGCACTTGTAGATGGAAGGTGATTGTGGGTGATAGTACTTGGTTAAAGAAAACCTTTGGTATTACTTGTTTAGCATAACCTTTTTTCATACATGATGTATGGGATGATATATTTGATACATTGATTCATGCTCGATGGTTGAGATACATTTCTTGACACATGTTTGTGGCATTTAGTTCATGGTAGAAGAATATCATGAGTGATATGACACTTGGTTGAAGCACATGGTTGGCATTCTATAGAAATCATGATTATTGTGTTTCTTATATGTTTAGTATAATGCACTCATTAATTATCAATCTGGGATTCGTAATTAACAAAGTTACAAGACACCAGTAAGAAAGGTAATTTCTAATGTCACGAGTATAGAACTAGCTAGATTATACATGCTGGAAACAAATCAAAATAGCAAATTGCAATGCACTTTGGTTGTCTTTCACAGAGAGGCTATCTACTCCATTATGGTACATGCAAGTATGAGATGGAGTTGGTTTGACAGATCAACTCTACTATCTGACCCAACAAACTAACTATGCAATCCACACTTCTGAAAGGGAAATCACACATCAATCATCAAGACATAGCATGGGTAGTTCAATAGTCAATATACTGAGTATGTTGTGGTTCACAATGTGTTGTTGTGGACTTCACTAATTCTCCTTCAAATATGTCTGACCACTGCTGCCAACATTCATGTCTAAAAACCAAATTCATAAAAACAGAGCATATGCAAAAATAGAGCAAGTAAAGATCTCTAAACAATTATATAATGGAAATCCTAGTCTAAGTTGTACTGCTATCATCTAACAGAGTTAAATCTTCAGCTAATTTAATGTTTACACTACTGAAAACAAATGCTAATGCTAATCTACGAAGATGTTGACCTTTGTTGGGTGTTGGGGCCCTTGCCGCTTCAATAGGTCAGCTACTGAAGTCTACAGTAAACTTTTCTTCAACCCACACATTACTCTCACTCAAATCTCAAAACATAACGTCAAACTTTTGTTAACAACTCAACTCATATTCAATCATAGACAATCAAGACATGGAGATAGATGATGTTCTTCTATTAGTATTCACTCAGAATATGTTCTGCAATATCATACGTTGCTTCACATGTTGGTAATATTGTAACTCTCCTCTCTTCCACCATCCTTTCCACAGTTATTTAATAGTCTTAGTCGTGAAACACAAGGAGGTGAAATGATTTGAAAATCAGTCAAATGTTTAAATTTAATTATTCGGTTACATATTTTAGCTTCATCCTCATGACACGAAGTGCATGAGGATGAGGCAATCAAAAAACTATTCTAACATAGACTTGCTAAAGAAAATAAACATCCACCAATTGTCTTGGGCTATCTGGAGCTAAACTTGGTACATTCGGCTCTCTATATTGGTATCGGATCGTGACAGGTATATGGTACCGGATCACAATAGTGTGCAAATAGTGGTACCGGATCACGATAGTCCATGACCGTTGGTATCGGATCGCAACAGATGAGATTTTAGTACCAGATGCGTTTGGTACCGGATTCGGATAGTGGCAATCTTGGTGCACAAGTACCAGATAGCTAAGTTGGTACAGGAAGGCTAGATATCTAGAGGTCAAAGATTATACATGGAAAATTGAAGCATTAGTACATGAAATATTTAATTCCTTAACTCAATAAACCACAAAATGCATGAATTAACCATACTTTACCTTATGACCTTATCACTAGCTAATGGTAGCATTCTTGTCATTCACCCAAGCTTTAGGTAAGCCAAAAAGGTATAGATGAAGAGTATAATAGGGTAATGGGGATGTCAATTTTAGGTCTCAACATTCCCCCATGCCAAAATCATTGCATGTCCTCATGCAACTAAAAACAAACCCAAAATTTTTCAAAACATGAGACTGTGTTCTTTACTTTGGTGGATCAATGATGTTGATGGCTGAGGCCTCTTCTTTCAGCTCCCTTTTGATGACCCTAACATATTGTAGGAGTCGTAATACCTTATTGAGCTTGTTAGAAGTCTCTTCATGGTCGTCTTGAAGTTGTTGGCTGGTTGATTTCAATTGGTCATTTTCCTTTTTGATATACCTGTCCAAGAGTTGGTATTCCTTCACTTCTTGCTTGAGTTCCTGATTTTGTTTTTGCAGTTCACCAATCTTTTTCTTCATTTGTTCTTTTTTCAAGGTCTTTGTTGACTCCATAATTACTGGCTGGATGCACTCCCTTTCCTCGACTTCCTCCCTCATCCCACATAAAGTAATAGTGGCTTGCTCCTCGGTCAACCTAGGGATGTCATCTTGGACTGATAAATCCTCAGAAGGGGAGGTAAGATCGATTGGATCTTCCTGTGTATGAGGAATGACTACTATTTTTCCCTTCTTTACCATGCTCTTCGTAGTTCTTTTAAAAGGATGTACCGGATCAGGGGTGCTCACAGGCTTCCTTTTCTTCTTTTCTAATTGTGAAATGGTGATAGGGGACTGTGCCATAGACTGCTTACTTTTAGTTTCTGATCTATGCTTCCCTTTCTTCATCATTTTTGTCTGATGGCCCTCTTTCTCAACTGCCAATGTTGAAGTCTCCTCTACTAATTTGTTTTTACCTTTTGATTCAGAGATTTTAAAATTCTTTTTGACTATGGAAGAGGGCCTTGCTTTTTCGTGTTGGCTTGCTGCCCTAGATGATGGTGGAGTTGTCTTATCCTTCTTGCTCTTTTTATTTTGAGGTTCCTTATTTTTCTTTGGAGCATGTTGGGTTTCCTCCACAGGTTTGTGTTTTGTGGGAAGGTGTTGAGTGATAAGGGTTTTCCAACTAATCCTATGTTTCCTAAGTTCATGTAAAACTAGCATTTTAATGAGACCTTGATGGTAAATGCTAGTCTTCTCAGTTTTGGATATGGATTTAACACCTCTTACCATTTTTCTCAAACTCATCCATAGAAAACATGGGAAATCAAATTCAGGGCCTCCTTCAAAATGTAATAGAAGCCTAAGGTGATATATGAAGGTTAAAACATACCTGTCCTCACAAGTGACGAATCATTGAAGACTAGTAATCATTGGATGATACTCTTCCTTGATATAGTTCCTAGGGATCCCCTTTTTCTAGTCAGGGTGCTGATGATCTTCTTTCAAGAATCATTGGCACATTTCCTTGTTGATTCCTACACCTTTGAAGTATTTGGCTCATCTGTTAGGTAATCCTGTGACCTCCCTTAATGTTGCTTCATTGATTATTAGTTGTAGATTGCCTATATGTGCAATCTCCCCATCATAACCCTGAATAACTTCATGAGATATCTTCTCGTGCCAGCCTGTGAATGTTTCCAAAAATGGCATCCATCCTGATCTAGCATATTTTTCTTAACATAATTGGAACTCCTCAGTTTCCCTATAAATTTGGAAGACCGGTTCATGTCTACTAACGACCATCATTATAAGTTGTGAAAAAAAAAGGATCAGGATGTAGCACAAGGGTTTAGTCAATTGATGAGGGTAAGGGTTTGGTCCCGGAAAGGAGTAGGCTTGGGACTAGAGAAAGCTCACGACAAGGGGGAATAATGCGAATGGTAAGTTTAATTAAGGATGTCGTAAGGAAAATTTATGACCAAGTGAGGCTTATCTGAATGGCTTCGCCACCAGATAAGCCATTTCCTTTCTACCTGTTACTGTAATGATGAGGACAAGACATTGGGTATCAAAGCATCATTTTGGGATAGGTGATTGGACTTTCGAGTGGTGAATTTGATGTTGGATCATGGTTCATGACATAAGATAGGTTCATGAATTGCTTAAGGATGAAATGTATTCATGGCTTATCATTACTAGACATGCTTCATAGTTTGATGTGATTTTTCCCTTAACCATGTTCGAGCGCTATGAGAGAATTGATTAAGTTTAGGCAAATGGGTATGAGGGATAGGTGCATGGTTTTAATACTAAGGTCATAAGATCTAGTATATATTTTCATACTTATTGTAGTTTTATGAGCATAGGAAAATAAGTACCATGTTACCTTTTCTTTTACCTTTGTATGATCAATACCCATAGCATGTGTGACTGCTTGTAAATTGTCAAAATTAATCCTTTTAGACTGAAGCTTCTTAAAAACTTGGTATGGGAATATCCTGTACTTCTTTTATTCCATGCTTATCTTCTTTTGTATTTGATTCTACAGGGTGATTATGTGAGTCTGAAAAAGAGTTCTGAAGGGGCTCTTTGACCTTCCCCCATGCCAAAGATGTTGTATATCTGTATGCAAGAAGATTCAACATTTGATATCATAATGGAGAAAAGATGATAAGAGGAAAATAAACCAATCAAATTCCAGAAGTACATTTATCACCTAGCATATGATCTAATACCTAAAAAGTGAAATTGCCCTTCTTTTGATGGATTATTGACAAAGGTAGCATTCAGTAGTGAAACAGGGAATATTTATATGTTTGCCAGAAGAACAGATCCCACCTAGCTTTCTTCAGAGATTTGCTATCATTGGATGTTATAGATAAATTTCACAGTATAAGTAGATTAGACTCCCTAGTTAGGGCTCCACTCTTAAGAAGTTTCCTTCTTAGGTAATGTAGGCTTTAGATGTCAGACCAGTAAGTTGATTTAGGGTGATTCTCAAATGGAAATTTACTTGAAGAAAGTATGTTGTTGATTAATCTGGAGTTTGTATCTCATGAAAGCCAATAGTGACCTTTTCTCTTTTTGTTTTGGATGAAAAGAGTGAATTTTTCAATCAGACAAGTATAGATGAGATATTTCTCAACCAGAACCCACTGCCAGCAAGCCTGTTTAGTACTCCAGTGGGGTAGTTGTGATAATTAGTGAGAGGTGCCTTCCCCAGGCAGAATGCCCCATTGTCAACAGGAATGTTCAGTTCCCTGATGGGTTTGCCTAGTCATACCATAGACCGGTACCCGCTTCCAATAGACCTATTCAGTATCCCGGTGGGTTAGTCTCTTAAACCCTTTTTCCATCAGAGGATTCTTGTCCATAGTCACCTATTTTGATTTTTATTAAAGAGTGCTTTGCATGGTGACAGGGGAGGCTCGTCTGAAAACCTTTTTACAGGATGGGATGGTATTGGGTTGTGTTGGCAGCCAATTCATTTTTCTATTGCTCTAAAAAAAGCTGCCTACACCTCTCGTCTTCTAAACGACAAATCATCGTCGCATTGTGCAACTAGACATTTGTTTCATTTTTGCGACAATTGCAATTTGGTTTCGATTCAGTTTTCACAACTGAAAGTGTGAAAACACCTCTTTTGTTGTCTGGACTGTCGTTGTCGTTTATTAATTTTTCTGAAAGACACTTGACCATTGGTTTATCACATGACTGCAAAAGGTTCTTTCAAACTATATCCATTCACTTTGATTGTGCAACTTGATTTCTTTGGTAAAGTATTGAAAATGTTGAGTTATGAGTTATGTTTGATGTCATAAGGGTCATAGTTGATTTTGGTTTTATATATGATATGATTCTTATTGTTTTGAGCTCTTAACTTATCGTTTTCATATGGTCACTGGTTGCAATGTTTTTACACTTTGATTATGCTAAAAACACATGGGTCATATATCATTTTGATTTCATATTGGAGTGGCAATGTTTTACACTTGTCACGTTGATAAAACCTTTGGATGTCATTTTGGATCGAACTATACACTTGGCGCATGAATTTAACATATGATATTTGTTTTATGTTTGATCGATGGCACGTTGATGTGGTTATACACCGATGTGGGTTGGCCGAGTAATATGTTTCAAACGTTATGATGACTTATGGGAAAGCGTTGTACCCAGATATTAATGCACTGCATGGCGGTAGTAATCCCACCACCTTCACACGCATTGCATTGATTCACACCCCTTTCAGCGCTTGCAGCTGTTAAGCCCTGTTGTTTTCCTCCTACGTTTTGCATTGTTTAATCCAAACCCTACCATGCACAGAAGCCATGGCTCCTGTCGTAAGGGCAAAGACTAATGGTTGCCAAGCACTACTTATGTTTGATGGCGCTTATAGCAACTTGGAAGAATTCGGGTGGCTCCCGTTCATATGGAAATTCGATGGCTATAACCTTATCGTGGATCGGCAATTTGCTTTGTCATTCGATGGCTGCCGAGACAAAATCGGGGATGTGCAACTGGAGATTAATGAGCATTTTCTTAGCTCGGAAACTAGTCTGCCTGTTACAGGACAGAGGTGGTCTAAAAACTGTAAGTTGGAATATGTCTCGTGGACATTGCTATTCCAATCTCGAATGGTGAAACCCTGCGACAAAGGATGGCCTGTAAAAATGTTAAAACAACGCTGGCATGACCTGCTAATGATAATCAAGCAATTCATTACTTGTGAAGGCAGGTACGGGTTCGTTTTCTTTTTTCACCTTTGTCTATTGATGGTCTTTATGGGTTTTGAACTCAATGTACCTCACTACCTTCATAGAAGTCTGTTTAAAATGGCAAAGAGATACAAACGCAGCCAGGCCAATACCAGTCTCTTCCATTTGGGGTTAATTAAAATGATTATAGTTTATGAGTTGGGGTTACGTCGTGACAGTTGGGGTAATTTTATTAGTCGTAATGGCTTTGAACAATCCAACCCACCACAGGTTGATAAGCCTATGGTGATCGAAAGCAAGCCTACCCCTGTACCCTACAGTGTTTTTCTACCCAAACCTCTACCCGACCCACCTACGAACTTGCCCATGTCTGTGACCACACAGGTCGAAAGTGCTAAGCCCACAGCGAAACAGCCTAAAGCTAAAACTGGTGCTAATTCTAAGGGGAAGAAAAATGCTAGGTTAATATCTCGCATGGTGAGAAATAAACCTAAAACCCCTGCCAACTCTGAGCCTATTATGGTTAGCGAAGATTCCAATTCGGAGATTGAACGTTTTCTCACGAACGAGTATCCTTACTCAGAAGGATTGTGTGACAAAACTGCACATGACTTTGTCAAGAATTTACCACCCTGTCTGCGGGATGATCCTAATTTTCCTGGTATTAAACCACCTCAAGGAACCCTCGGTGAATCATCGAAGCCCCCGTCTGTTCAACCTGTTGTTCCATCCTGCGATCAGTGTGGGTTATGGTTGGAAAGGTACTACTTGGATGTACCGATGTTGCGATCCAGAATCCATGATTTGGAAGACCAAGTAGCAAAGCTCACTGGTCATAATGCAAAGATGCAACCCTCAGACAAAAAGCAACGAACTACTGGTTCAATCCTGTTCAAGAATGTCGAGTCGGCTACAGCAATTGTCAATTCTAAATTGACTTAGCCTCAGCAACCGCACTGGTATAACTTTCACTCATTTATATGGCATGATCATAAATTCTGTGTACATTGTTAACCTGCTCTGTCACGCATTTGTTGTATATAAGTTTTGATTATTAATTTTTGGATTGGTTTTGACTAGATTAAATGTGATTGATCACGATTTGATTTGAATACTCTGTTATTAAGGATTGTGGATATCATTTCTATTTTAGGAACACAGTCAATATCTCTGTTCGATTTGGTTATATCCTGTACGATATGATGGGCAAATTGGTTAGCTGTTGTGATTGCTTATTCTATGTTCGGACCAATTCGTATATCATTTGTTACATAATCAAATTTCAAATGGAAATGAATAGTGGATGTTACGATTTGAACTGCATTCGATTGTAACAAACATATCGTTCGAATTCGATTTGAGGAATGAATTGATTGTATCCCAGTCTTATGATTTGTGTCTATAATTAAGATCAGTCATATTCATTTCGGTTATTTTCCCGGTTTATATTATGGATTATGTTGACTCTGTCAAGACCCTGTCGGTTGACTGTGTGGTGATCAACAACGAAATGCATTTGATTGTTATTCATTCGGTCTGATTCCATTCTAAAATGATTTACCTATCTTTGTGTTTATTTGAACGATATCGATTTATTGCTATGACTATAATGAGTTAACGATGGTTACGATTATTTTTTTTGTCATGTCTATTCACCATGCGATACTCAGCAACCGCATTCTAAAACAAATTTTAATGGATATGTTCTGTTTTGATTGTAATTACAACAGCCTGTTCATTTTGACAATTGAATAAACGATATGAATTTTACACAGCTGTAACTAATCGATTGTGATAAGGATCGATTATTATCACATCTATTCTGATTACATTATACGATTGGTTTTTAATTACATTTGGATACGAAACAGTATGATTACTATTTGCCCCGATTTTGTGATAACTAAAAACAGAGCATTCTTTACTCTGTTCCGATTGCATGTATTTTGATATGATTTGATTTAAATGATAAATTCACATGAATTTTTAGTAATTCATTTTGATGAGGAAAAGAAAATTAAATTGGATTTGATTTCTTTTAAGATTTTATTTGATTGATATCTAGTCCTGTTTGCTATTTTGGACTAGCTACAGAATCAGA